>JPKZ01002268.1:259001-284456 GCA_000803305.1 Toxocara canis
CGAGGCAAAAGAGGGACCCTCCCCTTCCTTCACATTATATAAACGCATAGAAAATTCACCAATCCACACCGTGCCGTCCTAGCAAACAACGCGCCGCTATTTACGCAGAGCATACATTTTCTTGTTTGGAAATTTTTACGTATGCCTTTTTGCGGGTGTGAAAGAAATGCACACACAATACTAGTGAAAGAATTAACGAGAGCTGTAAAATGTTGCTTTTATAACTTATTACTGCCGGAAGAAAAAGGTATGTTTCCGTCTCACAGTTCAGACGTCTAGCTGCAGTTTGCACTCGGAGGGTAGTTCTATGCAGAAACTGCGACTGAATTGATGAAGGTGCGAAAAATAAATCAAAATTTCTACTCATTAGATTCATCAATAACGCAGCAGCTTCTTTTGCAGAGTACTCTAAAACCGGCAGTCCCGAAACTTACTGCATCGTGGGTGGAGGACGTAAAGCAGGCTGCAACCAAGAATTCGACCGAGGAGTCAGTCGTGATTCCAGATGCTATCGTGGCTGCCGCGTCAGCCAATGAACGGCGTATAAGACGCCTTGCAGAAACCGTTGATTCGGGGAAACCGACGAGGATGGAGAGGCTCCAATGGCCTGGTAGATTATAGATCACTTTATTCGTCCATCTCACAAGCAGCGATACCACTGCACCAATTTATTGATGTACTGTGTTTGTCTCGAAAATATCAGTGTCCTGCACAGCGTGATCGTCAGATGTCTTCTTGGTGGACCGTCCTTTTTTTGGATTTCATTTCGCAGTGATAATAAGCATCGATATCATCCTTTTTAAAATACAACATGTCGCGATGACTTGTCTTATTACAAGTTATTATGATTAACGTTCGGTATGGTATCATCGCTGCTTGCTAAATTGCGTTTATAAGATCAACGCTGCGAACGGTATTCGTCGTAGTAGAATCTCGCAAGAAACATGTCAAAAAACGGCTCACTCACTGTGCACTTGCAAAAGCTATATTTTTCTCAACTATATTTGTTGTTGTGTAGGCATAACCTCAGCGCGGAACGTGTAAGCACGTCTCCGGTATCGTTTTTTTTGGTACTGGCTGGCGTCTTGATGATCCTGGCACTCACATTCCACCAAGGACGAATGGTGCGCTATGTGAGCGCACGTAAAGCGATCTACCTCTACGGCCGTCAAGTTCTCGGATGATGTAACTACAAATCTTTACTTCTTCAGTGATAAAGCGATGCAGAATTTGTTCAGTTCTTTTCATTAACTCCGGCGATGCTGCTGGAATCACTGCAATTTAATCATAGCTTAAGCCAGAATCGCTCTCATATTTACGTTTTCTGCTGGTAATAGTCATGCTGTATAGCAGCTTAATATGATGGTATCTGGAAAATTAAAAACATTAGCTAGAAGCAAGAAAAGTGAGCACAGAACTGTGCGCTATTAACAGAAAGCCAGTTCTGTTCGTCAACCTAGTTTTTGCTTTTCTTTTAATAGCATTTGTTATTACGAAAAGTCAGTTTTATGGCGCTTCACCGTGGAACATATTAATCGTATTGTGGTCCTGTTATGCATGAATTTGTTCGAGTGCATTTGTAGTCGTGTAGGTGGTGTTGCAAGGTGTTTTTCTAAGTTCTTCTAATGCGAATCAAGCAGGCGGAAAGGGAGAAGCGGATAAGTGAGTACGGCATTGAACAGGACTGTTGCCGCTTCTTCTGGTGCCCTATTGATGTTTGCTCTTCTTTCGCTATCGTTTTGCGCACGCGTCTTGCTTGCATATGAACAACTGTGTAAAATGTTTCAAATCTCTCTGTTCCTAGTTGGAGCATATAACGAACTACATATGGCACGTAATTCCGATGTGTTTTGCATGAAAATGAACTGGTGTCGTGCATGAAGGTGCACTTGTTTTAGTCTTGGTTTGTCTTACCTCATCGATCACTGTGACTGTTCCAAAATATAGGTCAACTTGTTTTGTGATTGAGATTTGCGATTTGTCAATAAAAGTACAAGTGTGCTAAAGGTCACTTTTTGATTGCGTACACAATGAGTCAAGGGGAGGGGGAGTGACGAATTAATGTACTTGCACAAAGTATCCTTCATTTACACGGGTTTCCTAAAGAAAAGTATGCGAAGTCCAAAAGAAAAACTTCGAAAGAAGGGGATAAGAGCAGAACTCTGATATATGTATCTATATGTATATATATATATGCATATAAATACAATATATATATATTGTATATATATATATGTATTGTATATATATATATATATACATACATATATAGTATGTATATAAACTACTGAGGAGTTAGGAGAACAGATGTGGCCGAGTGAGGTCAACCGCACAACCTCGTTCATTCCTCTCCTCAGCCTGTTTGATTACATCCATCCATACCAGACACACTGACTGTTGGCTACTTCATATAATCAACTAGTTGATATGTGTATCGACCATTGGAAAAATACCAGTTTAAGCTCTCTGTTTTGTTAATCGCCTTTCCTGGAACTGCTGTTGTCGAATGTAGGTGTATGAACGCTTGCAGATGGGACGCTGGCTTGAACTTCTGGGCACAAGGGCAAACCAGCAAGGACATATGTGTGCATGAGGCTGCATGAAGAGGCTTTCGGCACTGAGCCTGATAATTTTGTGAGTGCACGATTTTGCACACCTACCATATTATTATTATTATCTCTACATGTGAGTTGAACAAGAGCGAGCCGGTCAAAAAAAGTTTAGGCACTGAGTACAAAGTCTTCCTGAACCGTTGATCAACGGGCCGTTCATTCGAACGCATATCTACAGATCCAATCAGTAGCCTGCTTCATTCTCTTCCGGTTCACCTGCACACACAGTATATGACACTAATGACATTAACAATAATAAGCATGTCTAATTTCACTTACCAGCTGTCCATGTGGGTGAAGAGCAAACAGATAGTTTTAAGTATTCTGCCCTTGTTTCTATGTGAAAAGATTGCGCGAGAGAGAAACAACATGATCTGGAACGGGGGGAAAGGAGCGCAGAAGACCGGAAACAGTCTAGCTACCAACTTTGCATGTTCGCTTTCGTCTAACCTTCACTATTGTCATCCAATCTTCCCTCCGCTCCTTTCTACGCGGCCCTTGTTTATCAAGGCAGCGTAAGGCATAAAAATGTCTTCTTGCAATTCAAATGCATGCAGGTTGCACGTTTGCACCGCAAAACTCGACTTTCAGTGCTTCTCTTGGTGTAGGTTCCCTCCCTTCCCCCTCCTGTTCCAAGCTTCCCTCCCCGCGGCCCTGTTGCAAAACCCCCCTGTTCACCACCCCCACTCCCATTTGTTGTAGTTTCCTTTCTCCGTTATGCACCATTCCATTCCATCAGAGGACGCTTCTTTTGATGCCAGGTAGAACTATTTTCTGACCTTTAATACAACTTACACAATATGTGAACACCTTTCGGCCTGTACTACCTTTAGGAGGATCTGATAAACTTTGACTTTTACTCTCTGTCCCCGGAAAAAACCGAGAAATTTTTGTGTCCTTTGTTGGTTATAAATCTAACTTCGATCATGCATCCTCCTTAAAAATTTGGAAACCTCTAGGTTTGGGGAATTGTAAACGAAGTTCCATAATGGTCCTTGGCACAACTAAATTTCCTGATGTGCCTGAGTGGAGTTCGTTAACCTGACCCTTATCACCTACTGATGAAACATGAACTCACACACTGAATTTGACCGAAGCTTAATATGACTGGTCCGTCATACCTAAGCGGCCGATTGACTGCAACAGTCAAGTTTAGCGGAAATGAATCTTTATTGTCAACCCGATTTTCCTGACTCAAATATTTATTTACCAAGTCGTCAAAGAAAACGAGAATGCGGAACTTTTACGGCTTTTGGATTGTTTTTCAATATTCTACAAAAAGGTAAAGGAAGATTTGGTGCTTTGTCGGTATTCTCCTTTTTTCAATGAAGTGCACTGTTCTCATGATTGGAGCAAACGTCATTGTTTAGCGTAAGGAGATAAAGAGCGAAAAATATCCGCCTCTTGAAATAACTTCCTTTTTTTTCTTTTGGCCGGTTTTTTAACCGGCTTAGACTGATATACAGCCGCACGTGTAGGTGAGTGAAAACGTTCTCCACAATCGAGACTCGAACGCTCTCGTGGTCAGCGGTTTGGGTCTGGGCAGGCTGAAGGGCCACCGACTGAGCAATTGGGAATGTACCGCACGGCTGCGAAGATGCTGTTCGAGTTCTTCTTGTAGGTTGGGTTTTCACTGGCCTATGCATAAGGTTCGATATCTGGTTGCACGCCTTTGTGTAGCACCATCTCTTGTTTGTTTGAGTGAATGGCTAACAACTTTTTATTGAGAAGCGAATGCATGAAGAGACAAGCGTGAACTCGAACTCCAATCGTCCGCTGTTCACATGAGCGCTATTTTATGCGATTACCCATGCATGCGATCTTTCGCTTGAACACTTTCGAGCCGATAGGTGTCTTCCGGCAAAACTTTTTGGTCCATTAAGTGTTAATATGGGAAGTGAGGAGAAGGCATTCCAGTTATGCCGGGGAAATGCTCAAATAAGGCATCATAAGAAGCCCATCGCTGGTGCTCAGTGTCTGCTTATTACTCCGGCAGTTTGTGGTGATATTGCACAAGAAATGTTAATTATTTGACGCTGAGAAATTACGAGCAAGAGTGATATCGGCAGAAACGAAAAGTTCACTCAGTTGCAGAACAGCAGATCCTGATGTTCTGTGGATATTCTCTGCAAAGCCTAGATTCGACGTTAAATCTTCCCCTCGTACCCCCACTTCCAAATTTAGTCAGTTGTTAGCATTTGTTGCTGAATAGCTGAGGTTATGGCCGTGCAAATTTTAAATTTCCGAATAGGTCCATGTGATGTCGACAGCCACTGCCCGCCGAATTTGTATTGCATCAATGGCGACTGCTGGCATTTGCCAAATAAGCCGATTCGCTCGCACGTCGTTAGTCGCATTGGCTCTTTACAGCGGCGAGATAACGCTGCCAGTCATTCCAGATCGGCCTCTAGCCGGAAGCAACAGAAACGAGCAAGAGGTAGGTTTTAATCACTTCAAATGCAGGAGAAATAAATGAGGATGTTTGTAAGCAGCGATCAATTGCCGTGATACGACACATTCGTGACATGAATTTGTTGTAAGCCTTCCATACTGGAATGAAGTTTGATTAGGCCTACAATTTAACTGGAAGTATCTTTATTGAAACGTAAGAAAGTTGTAAGACAGTATGATGAAGGCGTTGTTTTTCACAGCTGAAATTCTGCGACTACAGCGTTTTGAACAGAAACGAACAAAGAACCACCTGATTTTCTTTGATTTGATGGCTGATTTTTCTACGGCTGGCAACACACATAATATTCTTCGATTGCAGGTAATCGACCGTATGCTCGTAATTTCACACTCAATCGGTTGTCCAAATCTCATACTCATCCATACAAAATTAGTGCCAGTAATTTCGGTTGCATTCTATATTTAGAGTGGACTGGCGAAACTTATGTTACAGTCAGCGAAACGATGTTTGTAGGAAAGAGAGTTATAGAAATTTCGAAGAGCTGTATCCAGCGGATCCCAGGTTCGCTCATCGAACACAAAAGATTGGAGTGTCGATCTTTGCTTGAACGAATCTAAAATCATTATCTGTTGGGATAGACCAGGAAATAGGGTTTCGATAGTCTGAACTTACGCAAACAGAAGCACAAGGTTTGCCTTCGTCGGACGGCCGATGTTTTGCAGCTTTTCCCTTAACACCGAACCGTACACTGGATTCATCGAGAGGCGTGCTCTTTGACTATCGCTTGTTCCCGTCTGCGCCATCTGCAACAACAGATTTCGAAAACAGGTCGTATTTCGGGCAAGCAGTTTTGCTTTTACATTTAATGTCTCTCAGCCATGTAATAAACAATGCAGTAAATCAGTTCATTAGATATTTCCCACTTTTGACAGCAGTGACGTACGCGAGGGAGGAATGAGTGATCTAAAGCGTTCTAACCTCCCCATACGGAACCTATCGGGTACAGGGAGGAAGGATACGGTAACATATATTTGCGGCAGCGGGAAGGTAGGAGGGCATAGGAGGCAGAGAGAGCAACTGCTTCCTTGAGAGTGCACTTTACCGGTTTTCAGACTTCGCGGACTGAAACTTTTGGCATTCTAGATGAACTCGTAAAACTCTCAGTTGAGGACAGCTGTGTACGCGCGTGCCTGGCATAAATATTAAAACCATTTGCGCAAGAAAGGAGCGCTCCGTTGATATGCGCTCTATATCCGTTGTTCTTTGCCCTCAGGTACGTTCTGCAACTCCTAGAAATAGTGCCATGTAAGCACCGAACGTATACTTCCAGAAAATGATTTTCTCATGTGCCCTTTTTATTAGAAGCCCTTAGAGAGTATTTAAAAGCCCGTTTTAAAAATCTTAACTATGCGATTCCGTTCTTCCTCCGAGTGAAGAAATGCGCATCAGTAATCTATACCAGTGCCGTGCTGTTTAAGCGCTATAAATCCAGGCCACAGTAGCGAAGCATTTTCACATTTTTTATGCCGTCCTGTAAGTGCATGCCCGAGCTCAGAAGGTCATCTTAATTTGACGCTACATCTTTTTCCATCAATTTTGGCGCCTGGACGCCCTAAAGTCCTTCTCCTTTCCCTTCCCCTTATCCCCCTGAAGCGAGTTGTCTCGTGCAGAAGGAAAGGGAGTGTCATCTGTTATATGCCACGTGCTGCTGGGACACGCTGGAATTCCATGGTATGCGCAGTTTCAAGAAAGTAAACTTTGAATGTTGTTTCGAAAATGTCGCAATATCTGATGCGAAGTACAAGTATGCTTACCGTCAAATCGGCAAATTCGCTGTTTCAGTGACAAGAATTGGCTGCGAGCGCAACCACCATCCCCACGACCTCAAATAGAGGATGCAGGATTCGCCGATGTTCATTCAGGCACAGCACCTGTTGCATCACAAATTGTCACCATCACTGCGACAGTACCGATAGCTACTGACTCATTCACCGTCGACCGTACGGTACCGTTCCAAGAAGTGTCAAAACCGCTCAACACAATGCCTTCAAACTTGCATCCGTTCGGAAACATCAAAAAGCCTTCATCTGTGGAGAAAGTGAGAAACTTTTTGCATTACGCGTACTTCATTTATCGTCCAGGAAAAAATTCACCTCGAAATATTGTGTAAGAAGAGATAACGAAGCAAAACTCACTGCATTCAGAGGGCCTAAAACATGAAATAGGTCACCTTGGATGCAGCTGCTAAAAACGTCCTCAAAACTTGCGCGACGACCTTCATGCCAGCTCTATGTCTTGAAAAGGTATTTCGTTAGGGTCTAAAAAGTTCCGTCACTTTGGTCCTTTTTGAAGATGTGCTGCAAGGAAAAATCTGTGTTTACCAATATTCTCACTTACCTTCACGAAGAGCGCATTTCCACATTGGTCGTGATCTGGGCTACCAGGAACATCAAACTCATGCAGCGCTCGAAAAGACTGATATGAGCTGAAAAGTCATGAGCAGTTTAACAAGTGCTTTGTGAACGACCGTTGTGAAGTAGCAAGAAAGAAAATGCTGGCAACTTGGAGCAGGAAAAAGTCGACCCTGTTCAGTTATTGGCCGCAGTAGATTCATCGCAGATCGTAGAGACAACTCAAGTTTCGCAGTTGCCCACCAACTTGGAGCGGTACCAAATATTACGATGAGAAGGCGCTATCACCACCAGGAAGCTCAGAGGCCTGAGAATGATATAGTTGCATCCGACCCAAGCTGTCAACAAATGGTAGTCGAGATCGAACGGTCTGTGATCGTTGCAGTGCTAAGGGATGCAAAGGCAGCTGTAATTTCATCGATTCTGGTGTCGATGCAGCTGACAACCATGCCAACGCATGATTGTTTTGACCAATTTCGGAGCGCCTGGTGGTCAGCCTGCCGGCGATCCGTCGACTAGCAGCTGGCAATCGAACCCAGCTCTTCCCGCATATGAAGCGTGAACTCTACCGCTGAACTACTGCACGCAGCGGTGGTCGTTATTTCCTACAATTCCTCACTGAGTAAATCCCCTACTGTCAAGATTCACAAGGCACGTGCCCTGTTTTTTGAAAATTCATTTATTATTTTTTGAATGCTAATGTGTTATTCTGTCCTCTGAGAAGCTACCAGTGGGAATATTGAAATGGCCTACTTGGAACTACCGCAAGAAATGTTATAATTTTTTTGGATAGGAAGGCCATAAGCCAGATTGACGAAGTGAAGTCTGCGGCTTAAAGAAAATATTTTATCGCTTCAAGACCGCTGTCGTGTCGGTTGTTGATCACTTGCCTTTACCGAATTCAATCTCCTTCATACCAACACCAGTGGGCTAAGGCCGCAAGGTTCAGCTCAGATGTTTTGTTATTTACTTTGTCTTAGCTCTGGCGTTGCGCTTGAGACTGATCTACTAACCGGTGTGCTTCTAAAACTGAGATAAATCATTCCTTCAAGCGAAAACTCTATGCGATGCTTACTCTAGTCATTGCAAACGATGTAATTCCTACTGACTGGAAAATTATCAAAGTTATAACAGTATATAACAGATATGCGAGTAAAACAAATCTATTCAACTATCTACAGTAGCACTCTTTTCCTTATAATGAAGCCATTATGGTGTACTTTTACGTCCAACTGTGTCAGTTAATTGACAGTAAGCTGACTTTCAACGTTATCTTTATTGAAAGCATATGGTGGTCACAGCCGGTGTTGATATCAGTGATTTCCTTTACAGTGCACTGGACAAACGACAAATTGTGCATGCCGTCCGACTGATTCCGCTAAGATATATAGCGCCGTCAATCCCAAAGCGAATTTTATAAGACCATGTTTAATTGAATTTTATAAGTAGTACCTTTAATGATTCGTTCATAATCTCTTTCGCCATATTGCATCGGTAAACGTAATTATGCCGATTGCTTTTAAATGGTCCTCTGGGTGATCGACTGTGTTAAATTGGTTCTTCATGAGCCAGTTTGACCATTGTGCATGAACAGTTTCAAGCGCCTGTTAAACATATTATATGCCTGTCGTGGAAATACAGAGTTCCAAATGTCATCCGAAGTCCAGAATTTTCCCGTGGTGATGGAAAAACAGAGCGCAACCTGAATTGGCACGCAAGCCAAATTTGGTTTATTTATTTCCCAGTTTGCTAGTTCAGTAGACGTTAATTAATTTGCGCTCGTAAAATGCACTCTGCGGCAATCGTTTTGGCCGCCGTGGTCCATGACAGCGAACTGAATTAGGAAAGGGCTCATCGATCCTGAGCAGTTCGATTCTGTGGGATGAAGGGGCGGGGTGGGCGATAGGGAGGAATGAGGTGGGGAGTGGGAGGGAAGGGAAGGAAGTTGAATATTGGCATCATTGAAATATTAATTATAGCCAGATTATACTACCGAGAAATGGTGTTCTTGCAGCTGATGATGACTGCGCCATCGGAGGTGACAGCTGGCCGCGATCGAGTCGCTGTTGAAGACACAAAGGATAGGGGCAAGTTACTAAATTTCGTCTGCTCTTGAAACAGCTAAGCCTTTCGCTGTTTTTGTCAGCCTTTCGCCTCCATGGAATGTCCTCACTTCTTTTTTTCTATTTCAAGAAGCAGAGTCTTAGAAGATTTGCCATTTATGACGAATGAAGAAGTTCGTTTTGCGCGTTAATGGCGTTTCAAAATGCATAGCAAAATACGACCACGTTTCATCACTGTTCGCTGTTCTTTTTCTCCAAATTGTCAGGCTATCGTGTCCATACACAGAGAGGAAATTACCAAATATGCAAAGAAAATTGTTGAAGAGGATCCGGATCCGCTTGTCGCGGACCGGAATCGCGTACAACTGTAGCTCTAGTTTTCTGAAGCATTCTTAATTAAAATGTCTGTTGCTTTTATGAAGAAGCCGTATCGCTGCCACTCTAGCAGATTTCTTGATGGTTCAGAAACTTTCATATTATATCCCGTCAAATTCCGTCTACTCGGGCGCAAAACCCTATTTGTCCCAACATTTTTAACTCGTGGTCGCTTGGCCAATAACAGTTGGAAGTCTGTGTTAGGGATCAATTTGCAGATAGCATTATTCCGGCATCTACGTATGAACAACCAGTTGGTGTTTGGGTGCCAATGGAGGGCATCAAAAGACACTTTTCACCGCCAAGGACACTCGACACGCCAAGCGATAATCGCATTTTTTTGGAGTACACTATCGAAAAACGATTGCGGAAACCAGTACGAGTAGAAATACATAACGCTAAAGGTTCGTGCGTCTCAAAGATATGCTCTGCAAAAGTAACCAGGTAGCAGCTTCGTCGTTCATAGATCAAATGCATTGTATTCAAACCATTTCCTACAAGTCAACTGCACATACTATATTGGCGTGCTAAAAATCCGACCAAAATCTCCGACGTTGCACATTCTGGAGCTGATCGATCACCATCAGTCATATCCATGATTCCGTTCCGAACAAATGGGCAGCAAAAATTTTTGCCTTTTATGAAGTGAACTAATTTAATCCCTTGTAATAAAGTAAGTGCATGTTACAGCTGTTGCTGTTGGAGAACTGTAGTTAATAGCTTCGTTGAGAGTTGAATTTCGGAGAAACGCTGTGCTTTCGTTGTTCGGTTCCTACCTCATTAAGTACCTTTGAATATGCCTATTCCTGTAAATAGTCACCAAGCCTTTGCCGTTTCTTAAGAACATTATACGCTCCAAATTGCACTGTTCATACCGCAGACCGGTCAGCGCTTTTTTAAGGAGTTTTTACCGATGAATGCAGCCGCCATGAGGACTGTGGCAAACGTTTCGTTTGCTGCCTGAAGCAGTGGTGCGATTTAACGAGCGAATGCGCATTCGGCTACTTTTGCCTTCCGAGTTGCGAACTCACGAAGATGACACATCTCGCTTCCAGTGGAGCCGTTGGGGAATCGTTCATTGATCTCATTTATGATTGAACATGACCATTGTTGAGAAGGAGAACAGCACCATACGCGCAATCCTTTCGTAATTTTCATCATCCCTTCGCTGACATTACTCACCAGTCATAACGTATTGATGTTGAATTGCCGAAAGTCAGACTAACTTCTTCTTTAACAGCACATTATTTTTAAAATGCAGGAGATTTTTGGGGATGTCAGCTTTTCGTTGAGGTTGTACATGGGCAACGTTCATCAGAAAAGCAAGCAGAATGCATGCCAGCGGATGACACAATGTGCGCATTAGCAGCTGGTTCGTCACACTAGTCGCTTTCTGTAACTATTTGAAGGCAACGGAAATTCCATGACCGTTGGATTCATTTTCTGCCATTCGACAGGTCGACTGCGCAGTCCAATCGTTAATAAAGTGCATGCAAATTTTTTAGTCATTTTGAGGGCTAAAACTTTTCCAGTGATCCGGGAATCTCCCTGAAATTAGATGGAGATAGATGAGCTCTCGTACATCTTATGCCTACCAGATTTCACGAGGGTACTTTAGCGTTTCGAGGATTGAAACTACCAGACAGACGAAACGCAGACACGCACAAGTATGCATCAATAAGCCGTCGCCATAATACACCTTGCATGTTGAACTTGTCCACACCATTTTGAGACCTCAAGCAAAATTTTGCACCAACATCTTCTGCTAATCTAGGTGGAAGCCGGCAACTGAACGCATATTCCGCGTCCACCAGGCGGCACTTTTCAGTACAGCCAGCTTCAAAGAGTACTAGCATACGCATTTCATGTGCACTAGTTTCATGCGTTGTTCGTGCTAAACGTAGCATTATGCGATCATAAGGTCTGTTACATGATATCCTTATTGGGACGACTATGAGAAAACAACGAAGCGATGCTAAGCATAATATGTATGCAGCAGCCTAGCAGTGATGCATTTGCATAGAAAGCGGGATGTTACTACTTCAGTCTTCTTCTGTGACCAATGTTTTCACTCGTCATCAGCAATACGTTTAATGTCATCCACCTTACACTGCAGCGACAGCAAATTCGGCTTTCTACATGGGATTTGTTGGTTCATTGCAATCGAATTTCGGCAGCAAATCTTTTGAGGTGAGAGGCAGGCGATACGATATGCTTAATCTTCCAACCTATTTTTGTGTTGATTATACTTATCAGATCACTCATATAAAAGTAAACAACTATACGGCATCGTCGTATTACGCTCTGCAAGTACGAATTAGCCGAAGCACATGGAAACTGAATTGTTACGGCGCACATTTTGGCAACATTTGTGTAGAGGAAATTTGATAAGGAACTGAAGAAAATGCAATGAATTTTGCGAACGCGGGGCAACCGCTACTAAGAAGGCCTAAATGGAATGACCCAGTCTGATTAGGCTGAGTGGAAGCGTCTTGCTTTTGAAGAGGTTCTGAATACTACAATAATACGACGGGATGATGCACCGCTGAAGCTTATGTGTACGCCCTCATTCAATTCACTGGCAAAGCCAAAGTTGTACAGTAAACGGAGGTTGTTGATGCAAAATGGTCGAGTGAGAAGTGCCTCAGTTCGCAGAAAGAGCATTCGGAAGAAAAATCCCTTTATGAAGATAAGGTTTTGATAGTAAACGAGTGCAAATATCGTTCTGGCCTCAGCCATCACCATTTCGAGGCTGACGTCACCATAATATTTTCAGTTTTTTTATGTTCATGTGGTTTTCGCCGGTTGTGGACTGGGCAGCGTCATAATAAATCTGATGTTGCAGGCGTGCTTCAGTATCAGTACTTTCCATTAAATAAGGTTTCTTATACAATACGGTCGCGACATATGCGCGAAATAAAAAACTCAGCGGCTGTGGTTATTTTTGTTCAACTAGCGCTAGTATATACAATTAACCGAGCTGTAAGGATGAAATCACTGGGAATATCCTTTTCCTAGTATAAAGACAAAGTCAACTCTCACTTGCTATAAGTCCTTGATCCTGACCGTCCGCAGTATCCGAACAAATCAAGTCGATTGGTTACAGCTGTTCATTTCTAGTACAGCCGACTTTTCCATATTCATTTGTGCATCCGAGATTGAATCGTATTAATCCCCGCATACGACGCACCCTTAATGGCAACTTCAACTCTGGTTCACCGAGCACGAATAAACGCATGGTTAATTGCAGTGTTTATACTTATGAATATATTATAACTTTCGTGTATACTTTTTTTTTCTGGAGGCGTTGTTACAAGCTTTCTTTATTGTAAATAAAGATTCTCTCTCTCTCTAACATAAATGGGTCGATATCGGCACATGATTTCGGACCGGACTAATGCATCATGCTATTACGATATCTTCACATTTCAGCAGTGAACTTTGTACACAGCTCGTGGGCACTTTAAGTAACGTACTGATTTCAGCCTGAACTGCTCAAAAGTGCACTCACTTCTGTGAAAAGGTGTGATTTTAATGGTTAATTAGTAATTAGCAGGAACTGTTTTAAGGGATAAGCTGAAGAACTGACTAGCACGATATGTGCCTTTCGCAATTTGATTGGCTCCGTTCCTATCCAAAATGTCTGAAAAATAGCGCGCGAATACTTGATGTATAGAACGCCTTGATGTATAGATAAACAAGCGAATGAATACGTTTGAAGAGCTTTGCAAAGGGGCTATCAAGCCATCTATCCATGACTGGCTTAAAAAGCCAAATGGTTCGAAGCTGCGTGAGACTTCACCTAGTGCAAGTGTTGAATCGCTCTCGATGTTGCCGAGACCACAAGCAACTCGAACGTTTGGTGACGAATACAGGTGAACAGTGAATGCATCAATTGGCACAACCTAACAGTTATATAAAAATGTTGAGCGAATCTGACTACTTGGGTACAGTAGAGATATTGAGGATAGAGATATGAAGGGAATATGTGAAAAGCAGCTGGGCCACACCTACGGTGACAAGTAACAGTTAGGGTGCTAAAACGTGATAGAGTAATAGAGATATAGCTGATACGAATTTCAATGCTCGCTTGGTTGGGTTTCTTCGCAATCAGATTTGTCCATTCCCAGCCCTCATTCGATCTCTTACAAATTCCTCAGAACTCGCAAAATTAAGTTCGTCATAGAAACTCATGAAACATTTATTGTTTCTTATGTTCACTAAATCGCTCACTATAGTAATTCGTTCATCGTTGAGATAACCGGACGCATCGAATCAGTTCAGCGTAAATTCATCAGAAGACAGCTGCCTGCAACAACTCATCTGCGTCGTAGGTTAGAATTTTTACCATTTGATTTCTGAACGCTTTTGTTTCGACGTTTGAAAAAGAACTTTTGTGTCCGCTGAAAAGAGAAAAACAACGTCTAGATTTCGTGGTATTGCTTTAATAAACTATTTCACTTGCATTTTCTAACAGCGCGGTCATCATCAAATGGCTGAAATTGGGCTAACGATACCGCATGACCACCTGGGTGACTTTTTGCGGTTAGGATTTTACCGGTTTAAAATATCTTTCATGAACACGTAATTATCATTTGCTCTTTCCAGTAGTCAGTGCACACACATAGTGCTCCTCCGAGCGACTACAGTTCGAACCGTCTGAAATGAACATGATATAACCTCATAGTCTTGAACTTTTCAGTAGCAAATATTGCTCCCATGTTTTGTTATTTTTCATGTTACATTCCGCATCTTCTGAATTCGCTTCCATTCGATATAAAATGAGGCCTAAAATGAATGTGTGTCCCTTGTGGTCATGAAAACATGCTGCTCCAGAAATGTGAGCAGAACTACCCTAATATCCGCCAAATTCCGCGCCTTTCCCTTCAGAATTATGTACCACTTAGCCGGTTAATTGCAGTGTTTATACTTATGAATATATTATAACTTTCGTGTATACTTTTTTTTTCTGGAGGCGTTGTTACAAGCTTTCTTTATTGTAAATAAAGATTCTCTCTCTCTCTAACATAAATGGGTCGATATCGGCACATGATTTCGGACCGGACTTAAAAGAATAGGAAAATAATGAAAAAGTGCTCAGCTTAAGAAAATGGTGAAAAGATGCACCTATAATGAGTAATATAAAATAGTAAGTGCTCAGTGAACCTTATTTTTGTGGTAGCGAAGACAGTAACATAAATGGGTCGATATCGGCACATGATTTCGGACCGGACTAATGCATCATGCTATTACGATATCTTCACATTTCAGCAGTGAACTTTGTACACAGCTCGTGGGCACTTTAAGTAACGTACTGATTTCAGCCTGAACTGCTCAAAAGTGCACTCACTTCTGTGAAAAGGTGTGATTTTAATGGTTAATTAGTAATTAGCAGGAACTGTTTTAAGGGATAAGCTGAAGAACTGACTAGCACGATATGTGCCTTTCGCAATTTGATTGGCTCCGTTCCTATCCAAAATGTCTGAAAAATAGCGCGCGAATACTTGATGTATAGAACGCCTTGATGTATAGATAAACAAGCGAATGAATACGTTTGAAGAGCTTTGCAAAGGGGCTATCAAGCCATCTATCCATGACTGGCTTAAAAAGCCAAATGGTTCGAAGCTGCGTGAGACTTCACCTAGTGCAAGTGTTGAATCGCTCTCGATGTTGCCGAGACCACAAGCAACTCGAACGTTTGGTGACGAATACAGGTGAACAGTGAATGCATCAATTGGCACAACCTAACAGTTATATAAAAATGTTGAGCGAATCTGACTACTTGGGTACAGTAGAGATATCGAGGATAGAGATATGAAGGGAATATGTGAAAAGCAGCTGGGCCACACCTACGGTGACAAGTAACAGTTAGGGTGCTAAAACGTGATAGAGTAATAGAGATATAGCTGATACGAATTTCAATGCTCGCTTGGTTGGGTTTCTTCGCAATCAGATTTGTCCATTCCCAGCCCTCATTCGATCTCTTACAAATTCCTCAGAACTCGCAAAATTAAGTTCGTCATAGAAACTCATGAAACATTTATTGTTTCTTATGTTCACTAAATCGCTCACTATAGTAATTCGTTCATCGTTGAGATAACCGGACGCATCGAATCAGTTCAGCGTAAATTCATCAGAAGACAGCTGCCTGCAACAACTCATCTGCGTCGTAGGTTAGAATTTTTACCATTTGATTTCTGAACGCTTTTGTTTCGACGTTTGAAAAAGAACTTTTGTGTCCGCTGAAAAGAGAAAAACAACGTCTAGATTTCGTGGTATTGCTTTAATAAACTATTTCACTTGCATTTTCTAACAGCGCGGTCATCATCAAATGGCTGAAATTGGGCTAACGATACCGCATGACCACCTGGGTGACTTTTTGCGGTTAGGATTTTACCGGTTTAAAATATCTTTCATGAACACGTAATTATCATTTGCTCTTTCCAGTAGTCAGTGCACACACATAGTGCTCCTCCGAGCGACTACAGTTCGAACCGTCTGAAATGAACATGATATAACCTCATAGTCTTGAACTTTTCAGTAGCAAATATTGCTCCCATGTTTTGTTATTTTTCATGTTACATTCCGCATCTTCTGAATTCGCTTCCATTCGATATAAAATGAGGCCTAAAATGAATGTGTGTCCCTTGTGGTCATGAAAACATGCTGCTCCAGAAATGTGAGCAGAACTACCCTAATATCCGCCAAATTCCGCGCCTTTCCCTTCAGAATTATGTACCACTTAGCCAGGGATTCGATGATTTAGATATGGCTCGAGGAGTTGTAGAGTACAAAATGTGCGAAACAAGTGATCACAAATTCGCTTATAGACTCTGTTGGCAAGGAATCTCCCCTTTCACATATATTATGCAAACTATTATCACCACATCGTCTAATCTCATTCATAATGGCGTGAGGAACAATGAACAGTAAAAACTCTTTCAAGAACTCTCGCATAGCTCATATTGTACTCGCAGAATTCGCAGTAAGACAGTTTCTCGTCCATGAGTTGAAACCATGCATATAAACATGTGCGTTAACGTCTGACATTGATACGCCCACCATTCTGGATAATTATCTCGTCAGTACTTTGCGCGCAGATTTGTGAATATCACCGGCTTCTAAGACAAATGGCCTTAAATTGATGTGACTCTCAGAAGGGCTTCAGTGGTCTTTCAGTGCTGATGGCACCAGAGGTCGCGGGAATTTGTCACTTTTTTGAAGATTTCTTTAAAGCTTTCTTAACCAGAGGATATTTCTAATTCCCATCCACCTGCTCGGAGCTGGTCACCGCTCGGAAGACGTGAAGTCTGCGATTCACTCCTCTTCCTTGTCCTCAATCCCCCTATTGAGGGAGAAGGGGAGGAATGTCAAAACGTGGTTAGTATCAAATTGCATGATGTGTATGAAACTGTGTTTTTTTAAAGATGGAAAGGTTAGCATCAAACTGCGGTCGGCGAAAGCGCAGCAAAATTCTTCCACAGAGATGATCCCTTGATCACGAAGAGTTTCGATGACCTATATCTTGCTTATATCTAGAAGGGCGCCATCTGAGCTGTAGCTGCATGCTCAATGATTTGCTCTACCCATTCTCGCAAATTCTGCACGATATGGGGAAGGGACAATAACTACAAACACTCATCACTGAATCGAGAATTGCTGCTGCTTCGCAGTTGTGGGGATGGTGTCTTGCAGCAGATGAACGACGCATCGACCGTCGGCAGTACGCATTTCACGTCATGGATAGGAATATGTGCTTATCGTTGTCACCCTTCGAAAAAGGTGACTTTTCTCGTTGTTTGATAATCTCGGATTTTGAAATCCTATAGTGCTCGATTCTTAGATTGTTGATTTTTTGGAAATCTAACAGCATTTCCAACGTTAACGTATATCGCAATACATATGGACACCTGAAGAGCTGAGTGTTATGTTGTAATCGGTGCTGACAAAAAATACTGATCGGATCGGTAGGAGTGCGCGATTGAGATTACTCCGTTACCTGCGATTAGATGTTTCTGTTATGAAGAAACAAATATTTTCCTGTTTCTCTCTAAACATCACTCGAACATTTTACCTCTCGCGCGTGTTCACTGAACAATTGTTCGCCGAAATTTCATTACTGATGACGTCTTTAGTGCTTCTAATTTTGTAACCCTCGTAGCTCATTGGCAAGAAAATTCCAAGGTGCAATGATGTTATGTTAACTGAGTGCAAAATATAAATCATGAATATAGACTCCGCACTAACGATGGTATTGAGTGGATTTTTTATACCTGTTTAGTTTTAGCTCGAGTTTTGAATATTACCTCGCCATAGATGATGTTTATAGTTGAACCAGGAATCGCGTAAACAGAACCATTAATGCGATTTCTTATTAGCAGGTGATAGCGTTTAATTTAAGCAAAACGTGAATGCTAGACATGTGTGTACGTGAAATGCAGATCCGAGTCATTCAAGCGTCGTGATGTCGCTATGTAGTCCACCATCTCTTCACTGTTCGCTGTCATGCTTAAGTCAGTCGTCCGAATCTTCTACATCATCACTTGTAAGCTTCAGTGTATTCATAGGTTTTAAGTGTTTTCAGCAGCTTGCAAAAGTGCTTGATATCGAATTGTGGCACATCTAGAACCGTCTTTTTTTTTTTTTTTGGGGGGGGGGGGGGAAAAGGAATTTTAATTAGGAGGATGAGAAATTCCGGTGCTCCTGCACATATTGGTGCCAACCTTTGGAATTGCTTAGAACGATTACAAACTTCACGGAGAAGTTCTCTGGCTTGGTAGTATTTAAACGGGTCCTCTGGAAATCAAAAATTTTGATCGATGCTACAATTTTGATTTGAAATAGTGGCCAAGCGATCCAAATAGAGCCTGGCGACAACCTGATTGTAATAAATGCTAGGCACCATATTATGTTGGACAGCCAAATTTCTGTTTTACGTTACGTAGAGGAAGGAGTAAGGATTTTTGAGATTTTCGAGACGAGTACGGAATTTAACTTTTGTCTTCATTAAATGCAGTAAGGCCTAATTTGACTGAACTGTTTGCTTTCTATGGAGACGCAGTGGAAGTGTAGCTGTGTGTTTCCGGACAATTCTTCTTTACCATACAATTTGTATATTGAATTCAAACGTTCATATCGGTTAATTCTAATCTTTAGACGCCAACGGTTGAATTTGTTGCGAGTAGCCAATGTCGAGCGCTCATTCTGAGTCCGGTTCGTGCTGCCAACATTCTCGCCGAAAGAAAACGTCTCTATAGGTAAGATGCTTTGTTCCATGGGCACGTTTATTAGTCCATTGCTGCATCATAAGAGAGGAAGTTCAGTGATTCGCTTCAACAGTTGAATGCTATATTGCGTGTCCATGGCTTCAACAGTTAGGGTTTTCGCCCACCTTGTCCGTGGCATGTGAACCTCTTCTTGCGGGAGCGATCGCTTTCTGATCCGGTTTAGCAAAACATTCATTACTGTTCAGTGTTTGATTGTTATAGTTCGCTGTACTCTGAACTTCCTTTAGAGCGCCGAGTGAATGGTAGGGGAGCGCCAAGCAGACACTTAACTGTAATCAGTTGTGGTTCGTCCTAGTCTTCTAAGCACAAATAACCATGCTAGTGGAGAACGCCATTAGCAAGTGAAAGGATCTGGAAGGTGAGAGGGCAGTGTGATGAATTAGATGAGCTGAAACTATCAAGATTATTTTAAAAATGTCTGAAGACCTGAGGAGGATATTTCGATAACCAAGGCATCATTTGTCTCTCTAAGGAGAGCACGGCGACAACTTGCCACTGAAGGAACGCCAACGAGACTTGACCTTAACGGCAACGTTCAGCTTGGTTAGTATTTTGATTCCATTCATTACTTTTCTCTTCTTCGGAGTACACACCATACTGGAAGCTGTTTGAACAGCTAGCACAGGGCGCTAGCCATGCACACGTGCAGTCGGGGTTTGAAACACAATCAGCGCATAAAGAGAGAACTTTCGGAAATGACTGCGGGAATTTGCTGGAACCTAACGAGCTTTCAGGTTGATTACTCGTCACCCATTGTAAACATGGAAGATTTGATATAGGGAATTCATGTAAAATAACAGATACCACATTGTAAGCACTGCACGATGTGCGGAGCACATTTATGTCTTTTAGGCCGAACGTCCTAAGAACACTTTACAACTCCCCGGTTTTAGAGTATCTTCATGAGTTTGTAATAGACTGTGACCACATGATCTGCTCAACGCTGGTAGAAAATCGCTCGTTTGCTAACGTTTTCTTCGGTCAGACCGCACTCAAAGAAAACGTCTCGATACACAGTAGAAAATCATTCGAATAAATGCAACAAAGCCATGCAGAAAGAAAAAAGAAAGAGAGCAAGGTTAAAACTAGGAATGGGGCGACCTACCGAAAATATGGGGAAAGGAACGAAACGAATGATGATCATTGGGTGTATACGCTAAGGTATTGCGCTTACGTGAACGTTGTATGTTCTCAGGTTGAGCTTCCGACTGTTCCACAGTAAATGAAAATGAATATATTTTTGACCAAAGGGATCGGCACGTTCGGTTTCAAATGAAACGTTGAGGAATAGTGCTGTTATTCAGGGGTGAAGGGCATATGTTGTGTCCTTCATTTACAAGCTGAGATTTTGCAGGGGAAGGTGGCTTTGGCACCGTGTTTCGAAGTTTGTACAATAATCACGAAGTGGCAATAAAGCAGTTCAATCAACGCAGACATTCACCTTCCTCTGACTTTGCCTCCCTATGCGCTGAGTTGAATGCTTTCCGACTTCCACCTTCTCCTTATGTCGTACCAATTCTTTCGTTCACCTCTTCGGGCATTTCCATACAGGTTTCCTTCTTGTTTTGTGAGTACTATCAATAGGATTCAATTGAGCACGCCATTCCACTTTTTCGCTGGAAATCAAAGCACCGGTAAATCTCTTTACATGTCGATTTATGTTTGTCGCTCCATCGCTACATTTGTTGAAATGGAGCAATTTCGAGGGACTCGTCCTCCTCCTTCCTAGACAGCGAGCAGGTTTCTGTGTAGCACAATGGGCCCTCAGACTCTTGCGCCGATGCTTCTAAGATCGCCGTAATTTCTTTACTGATTCCATCTTATTTTTTCCTAGCATTCCAACGCAAAAAAAAAATACCGTAGTTCCTTTCGCTCAATGCACACTAGCCCTGCTCTTCTCTTTTTACGAGGCCTCCTGTCTGAAAAGAGGAGGGAAGAGTTGGTGTGCTCTCAAGTTCTGTAAGCAGTTATCAAGAGCGCTTCTAGATTGTCAGTGAACTTGTACATGGGCGTGATTTGAAGAAGATGCTTGAAGATGAAAGTTGGAAACCGACGTCGTCAGATCGCCTGCGCATTGCTTTCCAGGTTTTATTTTTTTGTCACTACCGTCAGCAATAATAAAAATGGACGCTCTCGAAAACACTGCTCCCCCCCATGGAGCAATTTCGAGGGACTCGTCCTCCTCCTTCCTAGACAGCGAGCAGGTTTCTGTGTAGCACAATGGGCCCTCAGACTCTTGCGCCGATGCTTCTAAGATCGCCGTAATTTCTTTACTGATTCCATCTTATTTTTTCCTAGCATTCCAATGCAAAAAAAAAAATACCGTAGTTCCTTTCGCTCAATGCACACTAGCCCTGCTCTTCTCTTTTTACGAGGCCTCCTGTCTGAAAAGAGGAGGGAAGAGTTGGTGTGCTCTCAAGTTCTGTAAGCAGTTATCAAGAGCGCTTCTAGATTGTCAGTGAACTTGTACATGGGCGTGATTTGAAGAAGATGCTTGAAGATGAAAGTTGGAAACCGACGTCGTCAGATCGCCTGCGCATTGCTTTCCAGGTTTTATTTTTTTGTCACTACCGTCAGCAATAATAAAAATGGACGCTCTCGAAAACACTGCTCCCCCCCTCCCTCCCATCCTCCCTTTTTATGCCAACACCGTCTCTCCTTTGAAATTACGGAATGCGAGCCCCTTCTGTTTGGAGTTCGATTTCGTCCCACCTAATTAATCATCTTTTACAACTTGACAATTCGTACAATTTTCGAATCTCGTTATTGCTCGAGTTTTATCGCCTTTCTCCAACCATTTGGAGACGTCACTTTCCGTAAATCAACCTTTTCTCAGCCCCCTATATCCACCTCCTTCCCCCCGCTCCTTTGGGGAAGCTGTAACGCTTCACGCATCGGACAAAAACGATTGATTCGTTTCGTGCCATTCAGTGCGATTTTATTTCTCATTGTACATCGTTGCAGTTTGAAGCATTTTAGTTTCTCATAGTTTGTACACAATTTAAAACGTTGTCAATTATACATGGGCAGTCATTTTTCCGTTTCTGATTTTTGCGTTCTGTGCAAAGCGTTGCGGTTTTGCCCATCCTCCCATATTTAAATTTCGGCAAACTTCATAAATCTCCTTACGCAAAGATTCACTCAAACGCCTTGCTCGCTTTTTTGACGTTCCCTTTCATGGACTTGTACTAGTCGTCATCATAATCACCAAGTACGCACCCTTTGCTCTTTCCTCGCTCACGCGATTTGAGAAAGTGAGAGGCCTTTCGAATCTGATCCAATAAACTCCTCAAGTAATATAGGGAAGCGTAGCAAGCGAGAGGTCCCCAAATGATCACGGAACAAAAATTTGAGTGCAAACGAATCCTTTGCATGACCTGAGAATTTGTGTATCTCTTCTTACGGACGTATAGCTGCCGTCCACGTGTTCAGTAGATATGCTGAATTGAGTTCGTGCAAAACAATCACTTCAATTCAGTTGTATTTCGGTCCCTTTCAGTCTTCCGTTCATAGTGCACAACTCATTTATAGGTTTGTTGTCGGAGTGCAGCGCCTATGTTTTCGTTAATTTTCGTTCTTCCTTTCCACTGGATTTCAGCTGTCTTCTTTCATTTAATATTTTGTTTAAGAGTGCGGAACAATGATTGAATGCTCGAGTATCCTATGTGCTGTTCCTTAGTTTTTGGTTATCATAGTGCACATAGCCTCCGGCAGATTGAGAGAGGGCATGAGAGAAGTGGGACAATTATTGACGAACTGATCGATAGTGCACGAAAAAAAACGTTGATGCTTGAAAGTGTCGATCACAGATTTGCTAGGTTTTATTATTTACAAGACATGAGGAGGAGCAGCGGAAGGAGGGGAGATGGACGGATGTGCATGTCTTTTTTATAATGCGGCTTTGGAATACCTTGGAATACCTTGGTCCCTTGAATACTTTCAAGGTACTTTAAAGGTATTGCAAAGCCGGCAGATTGATAAGCATAATGCGACTTTGGAAGGCTTTATGTTATTTCAGGTGATAAGTGCACTGTGGCATTGCCATTCGAACTTTGTGCTTCATTTGGATTTGAAGCCGGCGAATGTGGTAATGTCCAATGATCGACTTGTGTGCAAACTGTCCGATTTCGGTTGTTCAAGAAGCGCAACTCTATCAGAAAATGGAATACTCGTTGCGAATTGTGCGAAATGCTGCGAAAATTTCGGGACGGTTGCCTATAAAGCTCCAGAATTATTGAAGGTAAGCACTTCATTAGGTTCAAACCAGCATGAGGCGGGCAGCGAGCTATAATAACATCAGTTCCACGCGGAGATCAACTTCCTCCCTTCCTTCCTCGCCAGATTCTAAATACGTGATGTCACCTCCTGATCCGCACCCGTGATGAAATGTACCTTCGTGGCCGAAACAAATTCATAAAATTCGTTTCCGTGCGTTTTACAAAGCAGTTTTCAATGTTCAGTATTGCTTAACTCCCTGAGTGCGAACACTGCTGTCAAATATGCGAAGATGTGCTAAGACTGGCACAGCAGTCAGTGGGAGGCGGGTTTAAGGGGAAGTAGTGCAGTGAGATTGAGTTCAAAAAAAAAACCTTTGAGAGTTAACTCGCGCAGTCTAGCTGTGCAGTGAGCTGGAAAGAATCGCGTGTGTTCATTAAAACTATCATTTTTACAAATAAAAATTAGCATCACCACAAGTGCTGCAAAGACCACAAATCTTTTTGAAAATTGTGTTCGAAAGTCAGCCTCCGTCAGAAGATGAATTTTATGCGATGAGAAGATCGACTTTCGCCTTTAAGTAGTCACTACTTTGCGTGATAATCGCTGACGAGGAACACAGGAAAGCGAAAACAAAGGGCTGTGTGATGCCATATTTGTCCGCGTAAGTTATAAAGCATGTAGGCAATTGTCAAAAGTAGTCATTTCACTGAACATTCCGACATCACAAACTATTTTCGAGCCTATGCATGTCAACATTATGATGATCTCAGGCTTTTAATCAAGACTGCCGCAGGTTGCCCAAGTTCATGACAATCAAGGCAATGTTATGGGAACTTTGGTTTTTCTTCTCCATACCAATGACCTTCCCAATTCCCTCTTCACAGGCGCTCACATCAACCTATATGCCGACGATTTAAAGTTATAGCTGACTATTCAATCTGTGCTGGTACCGCGTCGCTCTTCAGCAAAAACACTTAAATGCGTTTGTGAATGGTAGCTTGAAAGCGGTCCTCCTTTCATTTCCGCTCCTAAATACACCTTTCTCCGTATAGGTCGATGTAATCATCTAGGTTCTTATATGCTTGGGGGTTTGACCCTTTTCAGACTGAGTTAGTGATTTTGATGTTCTTATTGATTCGAAGTAATCGTTTAAGTCTCATATCAGCAAGATTGTTCGAGCAGCCCATTCCAAATGCATTCATCTCCTTTGCTCGCTGAAGTCCTCTAATGTTCATGTTTACGCATCTGTCTTCAAAATTTATGTTCGTCCGTTGCTTGAATGTGCTCCAGAGGTTTGTCTCGTACGCTCAAAAAATGAGAGTACTGGGATCGAGAAGCTCCAACGATTTTTTCGAGAATTGCTTTCAAAAAGTGCTGCCACGAAAGGCAGAATTTTATGAACTTCTTAAAATAATGAGTCTTGAAAGCCACGAATTGAGAAGAGCGAAAATAGACATAAATATGCTCTACAAAGGCTTGTTTGGATTCACTCACGTAGATCCATGTCAGTTTTCTGCTTTCTCTAAGCGAAAACGCGGACATGATTTCTAGTTGCCAAAAAGGGGTATGAAAAGCACCGTTCAAGGCTGTTTTGCAAACGGTTTAATTTACCGTTGAACTCCACTTCGTGCCAAGGTTTCAGTGCTTTAGCACTCTCCTGTTTAAAAGAATACTTGGTAAACCGTCACCAACTCAGCCAGAGCCCAACTGTATCTCCTTGTTCAGTTAAAATGGATCTGCAACGTCCCGTAGCATCTGAGCAAATCTCTCTTGTTTGTTTTTTTTGGTTTTTTTTGCTTTGCTTTTCAAACCTCGTTTCGTATTTCCTCTCAAGTTGTTTCGTTTTCGTTTCTTCGTTTTTGTTCTTCTTCTCTCTCCTTTATCGTATTTTAACAGGTATTCCAGTGTTCACATCTCCAACCCTTGTGTTCTTCCCGTTAATTTCGTGGCGCGAGGGGGAGGGGGAGGGGGAGGGGAGGGTGAGATGGAATCTTATAATTCATGGTTTTTTTTTGCTTTGCTTTTCAAACCTCGTATCGTATTTCCTCTCAAGTTGTTTCGTTTTCGTTTCTTCGTTTT
>JPKZ01002269.1:0-10061 GCA_000803305.1 Toxocara canis
TGTATCATCTATCAATTTATTGATAACGTCAATCCTCATTCATTTTAGTTTTTCTTTGGCGTTCAACTTTGACATGCTGCTGTTGAAATTTTTTTTTTTTGGCGATCGTATTGACTCTGAGTAACAATTTCCTTTCTCTTTTTCCTTTTGTTTTCATCGTTATTGACTTTATCGGCTATGAGTTCAGTCTTAAAAGTAGAGCATGGCTATGTTCATTGCTGTGGAAATATGTCACTCTTAGCGATATGATTGGTTCGGGATCGAATTAAAGATGACGGTAATTGGGATGGGTTGACATCTGCGGTTAGGAAACAAAATCTATGTTTATGTCAACATAGTGATAACTGATTTTTATCTCTCTTGTTTTTGTTTCCTTAGCCTTACAACTTGACACTAAAGTTTAGCCTACTTTGAGCCAAACGCCATTAATTTTTATTAACTTATGTTGATTAACTTCAACTTCAATAGCTTATGTTGTTGCGGTTCTCGAAGTATTATTTTGTTAGTTTCAACTCGTTGATCTCGTAATCATATTGTAGACAGTAATGTCGATGGTTGTAGATGGTCTATTGATTCAAGCATAGCACTCTTTTCGATCGCTTTATTGCCATTTCTTCTAAATGATCACTCAGTAAACAAATTCAGTATTTTCTCCATTAATATCCGTTTATCGTTGCAGAATATTTCTGAGATGTCATTCGCCTTTGCAATTCAGAATGTTCGTCTCAACAAATCGAAGAGAACTTTTCTCTTCAAGTTTCCGTTAACTTGGTTTTTATTGGCTAATTTGGCATCATTAGTAATAGATTATGCAAATTGATGCATCGTTTGCACTGCTAAAGAAAGAGCGATCGCGTAATTGCGTTACTCATTGCATTCCTCGCTTTTTGACTTATTTTACCTTTAACAGTCAGTAGTTCTCTGTGGTAATCTATCGTATAANCCCTTTTTTCTTGTTATTACAGCGTCCCATTTCCAGAGGGATTTCTATTCGAATTACAAAATATTTTATAACTTTGTTCGTAGCAGTGAAGTCAGTGGGAACTTAAGTGATGAGCAAAAATCGAGTCTCTTTCCTTCTTTTCTTGTTATTTTTGTTTCCTCTGTCCCCTCCCTCCCCTCTCCCTCCTTTAATCCCCTCTTCCCATTTCAACCATCCATATGCACCCGGCTTATTACATCGTCCACTAGTGGAACAAGGTGGACCGCAGAATGGTTCTTTTTGATTCCGATTCGTTTCAGTTCGCTTTAAGCTACCTAAACTATTGGAACGGAAATGTTAAATATCTTCAAGTTTTAAATCATCACCTAAGAATTATAATTTGGAGAGTGCTAAAAGCACGATTCGAAATTAATCTCTACGAGGTCAGGAAAGAAATAAGTAAATCGCTATGCTGTAGCGATACAGGCAATTGTTTTCTATATTCGCCGGAACGTTAATCGCCAAAATTTCGGTTTTTAAAAATTTCTGCACTTCACACGAAATGCATCTAGATTTTTCGCCCTCTTCCTTTCCATCCCTTTCGGCTCACCTGTGCCACTTATTTCCTTCCGAACTATACAGTAGATTATTTATTTTCACTTTAGTTTCCTTACATGGGTCTTTGACGAGTTATATACAGGCCTGGATACCGCAGCTATAAAACATGGTAAGAGTGCTCAACGTAACCTTAGAACGTCACAGGTGCCAATTGTGCTAGTGATTTGCGTCACATCTCATGCGTCAACGCTGTTTTACAAACGTTCGTATTAAAAGCGCATTCCATAAAATTGATGCTATTTCGGTCACTGAACCTTACTTTTCCTCGAATGATATCTCTATGAGCATATAACTGAAGAGCACCTTCGACGCCCTTTTCGTATCTCTTAATAGCATATAGCATCGAACGCCGAATTTAGTACTTACCACTAGTTCTCGTCGCCACAAAGTACATCGCATCTGCTAAATATTTGAAGAAAGCGAAGTACGAATCAACAATTGAATATTAAGAGGAGTATTTTTGTTCACCTGTTAAAGCTTATTCAGTTTGAGATTGCTTGTATTATGGGGGATCCGCAGGAGAAATTCGTCAAAGAAGTCTCCTTTCCACTCTTCCCTTTCCACCGTTCCCCTCGACACGGGAGGTTTTTACTGTGGAAAGCTGGGACTCGAGATCCGTCATGCGATGAAGTACAGATACCGGAACGGGTGAGCGATCCTCGCCTTAAGTGAAAATTGCACCGATTTTCACAGCTTTATATGTGTGTGTGTATAAGTGGATTGATGTGCTGAAGAGTTTTTATAGTTACCGTTTTTGATACGTTCTGTAATTCAAATGCCTTAAATTTTTTGTCGTAGTCTTGGTGATAAATTGTTTTTATATCGTGCTTACACCGTGCAACATTATTCTTCGTTCAGTTTTTTTTTAAGCCGTAAATTGTTATGTCGGCAAGCATCTCCCGTATTTGGCTTCACATCTGGTCGTAAGCCCTTGTTTTGTCGCCAACTTAAAAATATTGCGAAAAAAATTTTAAAGTTCCAATTTCTAGTTCTAAAGTCAGCCATATTTCTTATCTAGCAGTATTTCAAATTCTTTTATGTGAATTATTTTTCGTTCAACTTCGTTCTTCTCTCAAAACTTTTATTCAGGTAGACGATCTTTTGTGAACCTTTCATTCTCTCCTTCGTTACCATTGATCATATATTTTTAACATTTTGTCATCAAAGGACAGAGAAGAACATTTTATGACGCTTATCTAGAGAATGTTTTAAAAATTCATCTCATCATCATAAACGGTTTCACAATGTTTGGAAGCGGAAGAGAAATTCATCTGTCCCC
Organism: Toxocara canis; assembly: GCA_000803305.1. Taxonomy (NCBI): domain Eukaryota; kingdom Metazoa; phylum Nematoda; class Chromadorea; order Rhabditida; family Toxocaridae; genus Toxocara; species Toxocara canis. Next base: position 2,820 of record JPKZ01002269.1, read on the forward strand.
AAAAAAGTACACCCTTCAACGAGAATCAAAACAGAGCTCTATTACAAAGAATATTTCTCCACAAAAATACGGTTGTGTAAGATGTACGGGTGGATTCAAATTCAGAACACTTATTCAAAAATATTTTTGCCGTACTTTCAAGGGCGAAAATGCGAATGTTCGGAGCAAAACTTTAACCGAACTAAGGCAAAGCTTATTGATATAGCATAGGATTTTAATATACATAACTATGCAAAGTTTATTATACTTATGGCAGAATTATATCAAGAAACAAAGATTAACGATGTGCAGTAGAAGGACCTCAGTTTCATCTTACCGATGAGCATGGCCTTTTTCAGTCTCTAGTATGCTCATGCCCGCTTATATCAGTTTATGCAGCATGTAGGGCACTTAAAATATTCGCTTAAAATATTTGGTTCGATTGTAGTAGAGATGCAGCGCTGCTAATGAAATATTTTTTTAAAAAAATATTTAGTTCTTAAAAAGTCTTCCCAAACCCTCTCTTTTAGTGAATGACGTCCCCTCGAAATTCGCCGCTGCTCTGGAGGATTTTACGAAATACTCCCTGCTACACCTCCTAATCTTAAAGTTAGCTTGAAATGATGCTTATTGTGATTATACATGGTAGCATACATATACATGGCACGATACCGCTCATGAAATGATGATTTAGTCGTGGTATTTATTCAAACTACCACACATATTTAATCACACTTCGATAACCGCCAAATGAACCCATCGTTCCGATCGTTTGCTATATAAGCGAAGTTGTGCTCTAAACTGCTATCCATGAGCTTGCTTTTCGTCTATAGTAACAGTTGTCACTCCAGACAACTGGTTGGCCGTTTCTAATTGTTTGTCCGAATGTGCTCGCTGAACTTCTCAGACAAAATTATCCAAAATTTTTTGAAGTTTTTCATTTAAACGAATTCACTAAGACGTTCTGCAAATAGAACGAAAGCGTGGCGCTTTTATTCGATGTGGAAAATCATGAGATGAAACAAAGCAATGAAATTTGTCCGATCGGTCAAAGAAAAAACCGTTCGCTAAAAGATTTCGTTGCAACAAATTCTATGAAACGTCGTAGTAATTACATTTTGTGCGCAATGGGGCATTCTTTTTCTTCTTTTTTTTGTCATTTTTCTCGAATTATGAACTAAAGCGAAACAAAAATCACATCTAAGCTCTTTCACATACGCGTAACGAACATGCTGCGCACTTTCAAACAAATGAGGAGAAGCCACCAATTTTGTTGATCGAAATTTCGAACGTTTCATTTAAAAGAATTTGACATAAATCATTTATGTGACATAATTTGACATAATTTGACATAAATCATTAATTTGACATAATTTGACATTTTTGACATAAATCTTAATTCCTAAGTTTAGCATTCGGTATGAAAAGATAAGTTATGGTTTAACCAAAAAAGTAATTGGCTTAGTATTGGATGTGCAAAAAAAACATTTATCAAACTGTCGGCGGCTGATTTTCAGTGGGCCAACCGGAAAAATTTTTCACCAGTTACTGAATTGGCTGGAAATTGCTAGCGAGTACTACCAGATTGATCAAAATAAAAAGAAAAGAAATTTTTTCCACTTCGATGGTTTGCAATTGACTAAATGATCGTTTATTTAAGTGGTAGAGAAAAACTTTTTGGGCATCTTGTTAGTTAGAAAATTGGTTAGATAAATTGCTATAAAACTTTTTTTAAATATCTTGGAGAGCAGATCTGTTTTATTTGTTCTAGTGACTCTATTTGGCTGTACCAGAACTTCTCCTGCAATCGAGAATTTATCTGTGCTGTACGAAAGGCGCAGATCACCAGCGTAAGTAGTTCCAAAATTTTAGGAGTGCTCAATTATGCATGCACTCGCAGAAATGTGGAAAACGAAGAACGAAAAAATCATGAAACGTCATTTTTTATTTTTTTTAATTTTTGGGAAAGATATTTGTTTTTTGAATGAAACAGATATTCGCTTATAATTTTTTCTACTGGCTTACGAGGAAACGGATTGTGTTTCCGATTTGTCTTCCATAAGTCGGCTTATATAATTTTTGCTGCTCTCGTCACTTATAGATTTCCTTACTTTTTCTTGGGTGCATAAGGTAGAGGAATGGCTTATATTCGAGATGGCTCATAAATTTTGCCAGGTTTCACTGAAAATGTATACTCCGGACCAATTGTTTTAAGTCTTTCTCAACGATGAACGTGCAAAGATAGAGGGATTTCCATGCATTTTCGAGTTGAGACTACCGCGTAGATGTCAAAAAAGAATAAGACCGGTCACAAGTAGTTTGCGTATGTATGTGTGTGTATGTATATGCTTGTGTGCGCGTGTGTTGGCGTGTGCGTCTACGCGTGCGTGTGCGCGTGCGCGTGTGCGTGTGTGTGTGCGTGTGCTTGTGCGTGTGCGTGTGCGTGTGCGTGTGCGTGTGCGTGTGAGTATGCGTGTGCGTATGCATGTGCGCCATGAAGATTGGCACTCTCAACTTTTATGTGACGCGTCATGTGTTTCGCTATCTGTGCATGAGATGGCTTCTCACCGTATCATGCTCAATATGCTTTCCTCCTCTCTTGCAGGTGTAGAATGCTCTACAAAGAGCTGTTTGTCGTCTCCTCCTGTTGTGCATCTCCTTCATTCGTGTTTCTGCGCAATACATAACACATAACTTTTTCAATAAAGAGCCCTTTCATTACAGTGGAGAGCAGACAGGTGAAAACAATTGAATCACCTCGATGACTGCACACTGTCTGCACACTTCAGGAACTGCTCAACATAGGTAATCAGACCACTGTGTTCCACTGTTCCATCTTGGCGTTGTGTCAGACAACAATCTAATTTGCGACACTCTTATGAATATATGCCATTGAAAACGCCGTTTGTAGCATATGTTCAGTTCACCTCGCCCGATGCACAGTAGAAACGACGTTTTCGGATTTATTTCGGAACCGTATTTGAGCACGAATTATTACAAATTTTAATTTCCTCGAAAAATCTTCAGAACGCCATAACTTGTTCTTCATTTAACCATGAGATGTAGAATAACTTTATTTCTTACAATTATCAGCGTTAGTCTGTACTTTCACTATGCAGTAGTTCAATAGTTAAACAGAAAACTATAAGTTCACACGGACATCTCTAAGCCTAACAACATCATTTTATGAATTCCATGCCCCTTCCTCAGCACTTTTGCTCTGAAATTCACGGTCATGATGAATTAAAAAACTTGCAATGCGGCATACAGTTCACCGGTTTGTTGATCTATGCAGATATGGTTGCAACTTCAACGACAAAATTGGACAGCATAGATTATTTAGTGACAAATTTTAAAGAGAATTGCCTTACACCAAATCAACTAATTAAATATCTGGAGTTCGATACATTTGCTTTACGCCCTTCGTTGTTCTTGCTGTTTTTCGCTGATACGTTCTTTGTTCTTGTCACAGCAATATCTGTATGACGTTACTGAAATTTTCATGCGCTGTGACAAATTTGTAATTTGCAAAGTGCATTATGAGAATGCATTCCTGTTTGGATGTATGTGTCTGTCCGCTAAATTTAATTTGGGAGCTAGTCAACTAGAACCATGACCTTGGAATGGGCACAACCTACTTCCTAGGATCACCTTCCACTATAGTTCTTCGACCGCTGAGAGACTATATTTCCTTGAAGAAAGCAAAAAACTGCATGCATACTCAACCGGTCGGATTACAAAGGTAGAAGAAGTGAGAATGTATGCGAAAGGGAATATGTTCTTGAATATTTATACTAGTTCGATGATATAGTTCACCAACCAAGTCGTAGAAGACGCATCTTCAAATAGAAAAATTTTATGAGCGTGATAAAAACTGACTTTTCGTCATTTCCGAGCATTTTTTGCGCTCGGCTCGTTTGACAAAGCACACGTCATGCCATGCATTCCTAGTTCTCCCACCTTTGTTTGCGAGTAAATGCTGCCATCGAACGTATATTTAAAATACATATTGTATATATAAGCTTAGTTGAATAAAGGGAAAATCAAACACTGAACCTCACATATCTCATTCAACTATGAAAACATCCGCATTCGTTTCACTATTCAACTTTTTCCCCTTTCATTTTCTTAGCATAATTATCAACCGCTTCTTCTCTCCACTTTATTGCCACACATCGCTTATCACACCGTCATTTGAGTTCTAACAAAAAATGATTCATTGATGCGTCCGGATTACTGGGAGTATGATCCATTAAGGTCAAAGACTACACAAAAAATCGACTTCCGGAAAGAAGGGCATATCGCATGAAAATAAGAGGAGTTCACAGTTAAACATCCACCGCTGTCCCTATCTTTGTTTCAAAATTTCATATTTTGCGCGATATATATGTGTATATATATATATATATGTACAAATGTATTTATGTACATATATGTACACTCATGAAGGCGTCGTCAGCAAGGAAAGGGCATTCTGAAGGGTAAATGTGCAGCATGAAAACTCTTCGATAAGGAGCGATGGCAACTGCCTGATTGAGCTCATTGTAGAATCCCTTTCTCGAAAAGTGAACAGAAAAGGAAGAAGAAATTTTTTTGGGATGTGTTCGTTCTAACTCGTAGCGTGTTGGCACAGATGAAAAGGAGAAATCACGTTCGATGCGCGACAACTCTGAAATTCCATCACTTTGTTGGTTCAAATGCTATACATTATCATTTGCTTCGAAAGCCTGCACCCAAATATTTTATCGAATCCTTCAGCCAACTGATATCCTTTAAACGCATACTTTTATGAGGTTGAAATTAGTCATTTATTATTCATAGTGAATTTTTTTATTCATAGTAAATATTACGTTGAAAGGGTTATCTTAATTGATTGTTGATGAGTTTTACAGTAGTTCCATCAGGTATAACACAGAACTGTGTTATAGAGCGAACCTCTTGTTTAATAGAATTCTCTTTTTGCATATAGTTCCCATTTTGTTTAATTGACACTTTGCCGCATTAAACGCAATAGAGCATACAATTTTTAGTTCAAACGTTATATCATCTAATTTCAAACGTCTAGCTAACTAAGTTCTACGAATCTGCTGAGACGTCATTACGATAATTACTTTTATTTGTTATCTGTAATAACTATTGAATGAGCTTTCAAGCGATATTTTAAGCAAAAGTTTGCGTAAGTCGTCCAGTAAAAAGCGGCACTATAGCAATGCACTTAGGCAAATATTATGGTGCTTATGGCGAAAACAAATTTGTCCGAGCCCATATTTAAATAGATATCGAACACTTATTCGAGTACCATAAAATAAGTTCATCTGTTCCTTATTAAATATGTATGTAAGTGAATATTCGCTCACTCATTTACTACGGCGTTCATAGTGGTTTTAAAGTCGTACTGAATCGAGTGTGGAGTGGGTGGCACTGTCTAGTTCTTTTTATAGTTGCTTCATAGGACTACTTTGAAGGGTGCTGCTAGCACAAACATACGATTATATGCGTGATGAGGCGCATTGCTTTAGGGGTTTGACGTCAGAGCGGGGAGGAGAGTACGTTCGTGCTAGATGGCCAGCCCAGATATCCTTCAAATCGCCTCCTCTCTCGTCCATTATTTATTTTAACGCTCATTGCGCTTTTACCCAACTCGCTGCTATTTACGCGTAGCAGTATCAGCGTCTTTCAACTGACAGTAGCCACCTACCCACCCCGTTACCTCGCTACTTACTTCAAATCCCCTGAAAGATATAATAAGAGGAGCGTTTTGTGACTGCACCTGTTTTAGTCCTATTTTGCCCGAATATCCTCCCGACCTTGGCTATGAGAATCTCGAAGGTTACCTGTTGCAGCGAAAAATCCAGAAATGTCTGCTGCAGCTAAACGTTCCTCTAATATGTAATAGCGCTGCATGTTTCGGCTACGAGTGGAGAGCAGGATTGTGAAGCTCTTTAATGACACTAAATCAGTCACTAATTATATTTCAGTTTCAGGGAATATGTATTTGACCCTTAGTTGCAGCAAGCGACTCTTGTTGTGTTAAAGCGCTTTGTGTTCCGAAAACTTTGGCTGCTTCAGGCAGCACGCCTATTTATATTCGATTACATTTATAAGCATGAAAGAGCGTCATTCATAAGCAATTTCTTAATTCTGGCCTGGCAGTACATATTGATTCACTGGTAGGCTCGCCAACTTTTATGAAGCCGAAGCTTCTCCTCATCTTCTAAGCAGAGCTTCGCATTTTTTAAACTGGACTAGACAGCCACTTCATTTAAGCACAATCAAATTATGTCGTCGCCATACCGTTCATTTGCATCGCCGACTAGGCTGTGCAGTCGTCCAGAATCGGAGAATGGTAAGCTTTTTGCCGCTTCGGTGCCTCAGTCAAAGATCGCTTGAGTCCATACTGGTTATTAACAAGTGACACAGTCTTGAACACCAGCCTTTGCTCGTTGCGGCTAAGATTTTAACTCTTTACTTGCTAGAAAGTTGCAAATGTTTAGCTGCAATAGTCGTCCGATCAACTCTACTCACCTTGCTTCTGGATAGTATCGGACCGCTACAGTCATTAAGCCAGTCTTTATATAAAACATATCATAACAGAATTAGGCCGCATAGAATACTTAAACACCGTTGTACAAAGTGACAGATTCTCTCCCGACAATCGAGATTAGCGTACTGACTGAGGGATGGCGAATGAAAGCTAACGTGGTAGTATTATTTTTCTTATCGGATCTTGTATAAGCGCTACTTCCTCAAACATTTTTTACTGAGGAACATTGCGAAGTGTAATATGTAATTTCATGGATTCCTTCGAAGCATAGACGATCTGACGCGGCAGTTCATTCCCCGACAGAAATCTCAAGTTGCAACTTTGAAAAAAAAAAAACCACAGACGTGAAGTTTGACAATAGTTACCACCTAGGTTCAAAGTTGTGTCTCCATCATACGTCGGCAAGGATAGGGTACAAATTCTCAGGCTGTCTAAACGGCCTTTCGGCGTTCCCCTGCATGCCATGAACTCTCTGCGTTAAGTGATTTTGGCGGACTGTATGCGAGCGTTTTCTCCCTATTTTCCTTGATCATAGGCCATACCGACCTGCGATAACCATCTAAAAATTTGCCGTTCGATTAACTTCCCGCTGAGTCTGAAGGAATGGATTTTGTGATCTGGCCTATTAAAGAATATCCTTTATAGTAACCGTGCCTTTTTTTTTCAGATATTCATTTCAGAAATAATGAAAGTTTGTAACGTACTAAATATGTATATAT
>JPKZ01002269.1:27066-55047 GCA_000803305.1 Toxocara canis
TCTCTCTTCAATATTACAGTATCACCCAATGTTATCGGCGAATTGTATTGTTTGCATATTGTTTTGCTTTCCCACTGCGAATAGAATTTCAATTTGAGCTTTTATGAAGAAATTTTCTCTCTTGCTAAATGAGAAATTCTTAAGAGTTTTGCAAAGAAAGTACAAAAAAGTGTTGACTAAGGTAAGGAGCTTGAGCGATTTTATATGTGGAAATTTTTTAATCATCGTTCCCTCAAATATCGTTTTGATAGTGAGTGCATCTTGTCTCAATTGTGAACTTCGCTTATTTAGAGAGATTTCGATTCTCAATGCGTTTTGAAAAAAAAAGAAAAGAAAAGAAAACCAATCTCGATTGAAAATGAACGCTTCTTTTCGGAGAAATAAATATGCCAATCGCACTTTTATGGCCGATTTCAATCTCTTTTCGGCTCTTATTTGCAATAAAATATATGTGCAAATTAGAAATGGCGAAAATCTCACTTATTCGGATCTTTGTTCATGTAGTGTAAAGTAGCAGAAAATCATGAGGAAGAATAATCACTAAGAAAGAATTCTAATGTCCCCGATTCAGAATTGTTTACTCGAACACTTGTCTTCAGAAGGTTTTGCTCCTGAGAAATGCCAAGAAACCATCAACATCGTTTCTATCGGCCGAGAAACTCTTCTTGGGATGTCAGTAAAGTAGTGACTTGAAGAAAAAATTGTGGATTTTTTTATCATTTTCTGCATAGTATTTTCCTTTTGCTCTACAATACTTAGCCTTCTACTCCGGACATTATAAAGTTACTACAACAAAGTAACGGTGCTTTAGCTGTTGCTATTCAAACCAAAATTCTGATAACCGGGATGCGACTTTATGAAGTTCTTTATGATACTATTCGAGTGAGATTGACTGACGTGTAATAGCACTAAATGAAGCTAGTCGATTCGTTCGGATCTCAGTAATGCGTTGAAATTTGATATACAAACAGCGATCTGAGTTCTTGGGATGTCACTAAAGTAGTGACTTGAAGAAAAAATTGTAGATTTTTTTATCATTTTCTGCATAGTATTTTCCTTTTGCTCTACAATACTTAGCCTTCTACTCCGGACATTATAAAGTTATTACTACTTTGTAGTAATAACTTTATAATGTCCGGAGTAGAAGGCTAAGTATTGTAGAGCAAAAGGAAAATACTATGCAGAAAATGATAAAAAAATCTACAATTTTTTCTTCAAGTCCAGCGATCTGATTACTTGGACGACAAAAATGAACGTCGAGAAATAGCTGCATGCACTTATGGCCTTACCGGATTCACTTTGTTTGTTTAAGAAACATTCACTTTTTATTGAAATACCAAACAACGAGTTGACATGTGCCAAATCGAACTCGTCTCTGATGCAAATAGTATTTTCTAACAAGACTGAAGTAAATTTGCATTGCGATCGATTTGTGCTAATGGCAACGTTCAGCTACCGTTATGCTATAATGCTTTTTGCAGGATCGAAATAACTGCTGACGAAATAGAACAGGAATAAAACAATGGGGAACAAGAACAGAGTAGAAATAATGCATATCCCATAAATAAGTTTGATGAGCGAAAATTTGGTTGAATTATCTCCCAAAAAAAACAGTCTTTTTCAGCAGCATGATTTAGTAATTTTTTACGTTCCATGATCGTATACTTAGTTCAGAAATCATCCATTTGGAATGTATTTGATTTTTTTTTTCAGTTATTCCTATTCTCTCTCTCTCTCTCTATTGATCATAGCAAGACCATGATTCTACACCATGACATATGATTTATCATAGTTTATCATTTATCATGACCATGATTTATCATTTTCCATGATTCTATACGTTTATCGGATGCGCACCTGTACTGTGGTACAGCTATGATGAAAGTGTTTTTGATTTGAGCGCATCGTAGCTTACAGTATCCGAAAGTTTTTAGCGGCGTCTAATTTGCCATCTCGCATAAATGACACATTGCGGTGGTCAAAAAACAGCCTTTTTCAGCAGCATGATTTAGTAATTTTTTACGTTTCATGATCGTATACTTAGTTCAGAAATCATCCATTTGGAATGTATTTGATTTTTTTTCAGTTATTCCTATTCTCTCTCTCTCTCTCTCTCTCTCTCTATTGATCATAGCAAGACCATGATTCTACACCATGACATATGATTTATCATAGTTTATCATTTATCATGACCATGATTTATCATTTTCCATGATTCTATACGTTTATCGGATGCGCACCTGTAATATGGTACAGCTATGATGAAAGTGTTTTTGATTTGAGCGCATCGTAGCTTACAGTATCCGAAAGTTTTTAGCGGCGTCTAATTTGCCATTTCGCGCAAATGACACATTGCGGTGGTCTACCAACTCTTTGACGTGTAATGATATGTAATGATCATGAACTCAACTTTATGTGGAAAGATGAAATGTTCGCTTCATTTTTTTTCAAGGCTAAAATTAATTTGTTAGAAGCAGCGAGCGGTTGGCTTGATAAGCTGCCTATCTAATGTTGTTGCTTTTTTTTTCGTGTGCACTGATTCATTATGAGCTTAGAATTGGCTAATTGTCATTGTTACTTTTTTACTTTTGCAGCTAGAGAGTTTTTTGTTCAACGTTCTTTTTCTGTTTGATTCACAATTTCCTCTCAACGTTGCTTTCGGAATAAAATTCCAAAAGAGTTTTGTCAACAACTTACTTTTTAAATGTTGACAAAATATTGATATAATTGTTCGTGAGAAAAAACAAGTATAACTGTTCATTTTATTAGTAACATGGAATACATGATTGAATGTACTTGTGGGAAATCATTTGAAGGGAATACACGATCGAATGTACTTGTGGGAAATCGTTTGAAGGGAATTGACGATCGAACGTATTTGTGGGAAGTCATTTGAAGAATTTTCACTAATATGAGGTATTTATCACATGATATGAATGAAAAGCTTATCATGACCATGATTTATCATTTTCCATGATTCTATACGTTTATCGGATGCGCACCTGTAATATGGTACAGCTATGATGAAAGTGTTTTTGATTTGAACGCATCGTAGCTTACAGTATCCGAAAGTTTTTAGCGGCGTCTAATTTGCCATCTCGCATAAATGACACATTGCGGTGGTCTATCAACTCTTTGACGTGTAATGATGTGTAATGATCATGAACTCAACTTTATGTGGAAAGATGAAATGTTCGCTTCTTTTTTTTTCAGCGCTAAAATTAATTTGTTAGAAGCAGCGAGTGGCTGGCTTGATAAGCTGCCTGTCTAATGTTGTTGCTTTTTTTTTCATGTGCACTGATTCATTATGAGCTTATCATTGGCTAATTGTCGTTGTTACTTTTTTACATTTGCAGCTAGAGAGTTTTTTGTTCAACGTTCTTTTTCTGTTTGATTCACAATTTCCTCTCAACGTTGCTTTCGGAATAAAATTCCAAAAGAGTTTTGTCAACAACTTACTTTTTAAATGTTGACAAAATATTGATATAATTGTTCGTGAGAAAAAAACAAGTATAACTGTTCATTTTATTAGTAACATGGAATACATGATTGAATGTACTTGTGGGAAATCATTTGAAGGGAATACACGATCGAATGTACTTGTGGGAAATCGTTTGAAGGGAATTGACGATCGAACGTATTTGTGGGAAGTCATTTGAAGAATTTTCACTAATATGAGGTATTTATCACATGATATGAATGAAAAGCTTTGAAAATTTTTCATCTTATCCTATTTCCACTCTCCATCTATTCAATGAAAATGTGATGAAAGATGTCCAATTTATGTGCTTTGAGGGCCTACCTCTAGCATAGCTAAGGTTCTAATGAGAATGAAGCACCCAATGAAAATAAGACTCAAACGTCAAGTCAGACGAAATTTTGTCGTTTATCTTTGCGAAATATTGAGGTATTCGTTGAACGTAAAAAGCTGGTCTTATGTATTGTTCGTTTGCTGTGTTTCGTGTTGTTTGCGTATGTGTTTGATAAATGAAGTAAAGTGGAACGGTGTGCTATGGGCATATGTTCACCACACACAGCATCATCTCCGAAAAGCCGATACGCCATCTAGCACTTACTAGCTTGTGTAATATCACCATCAGTCGATCCTGTTCAGATCGGAACACTGACTTGTCTTGATTCTTTTTTTTTGCGCAATTCATTTTTCTTACGATTAATTGCTTTCATCTCGATCATGCTATTAGATTCACCCCATAACTTAACTAACTTCGAGTTTTCTATTCCTATTTGTTTTCATAACATTCTTACTTCGTTTGATGTGTTTTATGCATATTTTAACAATACGAATTGAAAATCCTTATTTACTTAACAAGAATAATGATTTTTTTAAAATGCTTTTATATGAATACAATGGATCTGTTTTTAAGTCACGAATAATTAATTTCTAATAGGCTTAAGTTGTCTAGGGCAAAAAACAGTCGTTAAATAAATTCATCGTCATAAAATAGCATGATAGTAGATATGTTGGTTGTTCATCATTAATTTGAAACCCGTCGTACTGTTACTGCACAGCGTTAAGTCTATGTATGAATTGCTAGATGAAAGCAATCAGTGCTCAACTTGTGATAATCTCAAAGTAAGCTTGTAATTTCATCTATCACTTAATCAATGTCTGAGTAAATATTATCAGAACTGCATAATTTATGTGATGTAAACTTTTTTTTCTAAATTTTTCTAAAAAACGAAAAAGATCTTTCTAAAATTCCAAATGATTGTTTTGGTTGATTTTGATTTGTATATGAAAAAATCGGCATTTCTGTAAACTGAAGATGCTCTTTTCTTCTTGTGGTTTTTGCCACGAATTGTTTTGTTCTGTTTTTTTTGTTTTTTAAACGACAATCTCATTGTTTGTTCTCATCCTTAGAAATAATACTCATCACAAAATTATTCCTTCAAAAGGTTGACGATTTCTGTTGGAGCAATTGCTCGCTTTTTTTCACATCTTGCGACTTCTCACGTCAACTTAAAAGAAGTAATCGTATCTCGCGAGTATCATTTTTTTTTTCGATCAAGGGTACGCGTTTCTTTACCAAAACGGATACATAATATCTAAGTGGGACGACACTTGTTAGGCCTTAAAGCATCATGAGTACACACAAGAATAAGACATTGCTTGAAGAATTATGCAAACGGATTTGGATTGCTTTTCTAGTCGAGCAAATTTTGTGAACCGATATTCGTTTTAGGCTGTTTTAATCAGACAGGATGAACTTCGAAACGATTTGGTAAGAAAGCCAAACAATATGTTGCTAGCAGCAATAATATTTCGGTTTATCTTGCTCCCCATCCCTCATTTCCCCCTCCCCCTCCCCCTCCCCCCCGTACACCTCTCCTCCTCCTCACTTCTCTCTCCACTCGTTTCGCCAGAAATCGTTTCCAGATATTCAAAGTATATCCAAACTCAAGAACATTGCATTGAACCAGTGTCATTATTCTGAATTATTTGCCAACAAATTTCGGTATATTTCATAATGCGTTACAGACTGTTCACAAAAATAGTCACTTGAAAAGTACAAAAATGAGTTAAAACTAAGACTGATAAAGTGCTTCTAAGTATCGGATGGTATAACCGGAAATGAATGGAAGTTTGAATTTGCTTATCTCAAGGGAAAAAGAGAATTCATCATCGCCGACGGTTGCGTTGAGTGGTGCACACGAAACGAATCATTCATTGATTACAGTTATGGTTTCAAGAATACTTTATTTTTTTCAGTTTCGCAATTTTATTGCACGTCAAATGTGTGCAGAAAACTGAAAATTTTATTCGGCGATGAAACTTTCAAAAAAAACTGGAAATTTCATTCGGCGACGAAAATTTTTAAAAAAATTGAAAACTTCATTCGGCATTACTAATTACAAAGTTTCGAAAAGCTCTATTTTATCGACTAAACTCTATATTTTTATATGTTCCAAATATAATATGATCTTCATCTTCATCTTGTCCATAGCAACATTTGGCATTTCACATTAACTTGCCTCATCGTTTCTTTTTTTTTTGAGAGAGAGAGAGAGAAAAAAAACGAGTCATCTCGACTTTATCAGTTATCACGTTATCAGGTTTGAACGAGACATCATCAGATTTGAACGGTATTAAGCACTAAGAGTAAATATGCAGGAAAGTTGAGCTTTAATATTGTTATGTATTTGCCGTAATAATTAATATCAGCGAAGTTTTATTGTGCAGTAAAATTTTTATTGTTGAAGCACTTTGAAATGTTAATTTACAATTATATCCGCATGCAATGCATTGAGTTTTGTTAATCATAAAATTATTCCAGGCATGAAGAGATTTTTTTTCGCGATTTCTCGGCAATTTTTTTCAAGAAAATTTCCAGCCGGGCAAAATTTTCAGGCAAAATTTTTTAAATTTTAAAATCACATTTTTGGTGGGCTAATTCCTTCAGCCTACATTATGCCTAATTTTGGCATTGTTACATTCTTTTATTGCTTCTTATATTTTTGTTTTTTTCAGCTTTTTCGATCAACGAGGAATGTCTTTAGCAGTCCGTTTTGCTTATGTCAAACATAATCGACAATCTATTTATTCGATTGATAATCGATTTAAGTGTTACACGAATATCGACAAGTCTAGCTAAGGTCACTTAGCTTGGACCACCCCAATATGGGTAGCGCATGAGAAAAGTGTTACTGAAATAATTATATCGCTCATTTTTTTCATCTAAAATATTCGCGTCAAGCTCGCTTCAAACTTGCCGAATTAAATATTCTATTATGAATACTTCGCTGTTTAATTATTCGTATTTGAAGCGGCTTAATGCTCATTTTATGAGGCGAAATATTGGCGGAAAAAAAATTTCAATATTTCTTTTTCGATAAAGAATTGTGAATGCAACGTTTCATCGAATATCAAGTCTAAAATTGTGCTCAAATACTGAAATTTTTCCAAAAATATGCTCATGCTTTTAATCTAATGAAGTCATAAGATGACAAATTTCTCAACGGCAACTCTTTTGCCATAATGTATGTTTGACGAGCGGGTTCGATGGTCGCCAAAATGTTAGCTGTTAAGTTAATTGTTAAGTTAACTGTTAACTGTTAACTGTTAAGAATGGTGGTTCAGTTTATAAAATAGTTTTGCGCATTGTTTGTGAAAAGCTTTTGCCAAAAATGGAAAGTTTTTCACGATGGAAGAAGGCATCTGCATATAACGGTCATCCATGCTGTCAACAACGAGTACCATCTCAGTAATAATTGATTTAATTAAGCTGTTATTTGTTTTTCTATTCAATGCTTTCTTTAGTTCCAGATGTCTATCTCTAAATTACGGTATTTTAAAATCACGCATATTGGTTGAGGTTTTGATTTCTTATTTGGTGTTTATGTTTAAAATCGTCGCATTCTTTTGTTCCTGAGAGCATAAACTTTCAAAGACTGCTTCAAATTTAATTAATTTTGAGTAAGAAGCGAATGAGATTTTATAGGGATCACACGTTTGAAAACAAGATGGCCGTTATTTGTATGAGTTGGTTGTTTACCGGCTATGGGAGGGATTTGTAGTCGTTATGTGCTGCGTAAGTGTCGACTTGGCTCAGCGACAATTTTATCTTATTTTCAAAAGATGCCGCCACTGGCATAACGTAAATCCTTCGTAAGTACCTCCCATCCATCTTTGCCGTTTGAAGTTATTTACCTTTCTGAGCGTCTAGCACAACCCGCTTTGTAATGATACTTCAAATCTTCAAAAGCTGATTCTAGAACAATCGTGCTCAGTGTTGACATTTCTTAACTGAGTTCATTGACTTCTCTTAATTAAAATCATGGCTTTCGTTAGTTTAATTGTTCTTTTTTTTCTGTTCCACAACAAAATTTTGCATCGTAAATGACACATTATCATATCAGTCATATCACATAGGGCAATTGTGCACAATGGGTTGAATCGGATTATTTGTATCAAAAATTCGATTCGATTCGGCGGTTAATGACGCCGTTTATTCATATGTGAGCCGACTTAATTAATTGCTAGTGATTTGCCCACCACAGTAAGAATTTCTTCTTAAATTCATCGGCAATGTCGAGACGTTTTTCTTATTTTTTTTTTTTGACTGTGAGCAATTATATGCTGGGTACGCGGAATATAACTGAAGAACTGATGATTCTGTAAAATTCTCATATGCATGGATAACTGAATGCAACGAATTGAAGAGGATAAGTAAACCCGACAAAGCTCGCTTGTAGCCTCGAACTTCTGAAGCATCAGAATGCTGCAAAGCTTTCAATGTTCAAACTGGTGTTGACCCGGCGTGTTTTAATGCCGTGCAATGTATGTTGAAAAAAAAAAGGATCTCCGATCAATTGGAGAGTATGTGAGCTTATTAAATTGTTTTTTTAAAAAAAAAAGTAAGAGTTTAAGAATTAAAAAATTAAGTATTTCATTGCAACTTTTCTCAAGTATATGCGGATTGTCTATATATGCCTTAGTTTATACACTACAACATATGCAGCACATCAAATGTGCTAATAGTAAAAGCGTTACGAATGTTAGCGAAGCGGAAGCGAGGCGATTGCAAAATATTTAGATTAGCATTTACGTCAGAGTATGATCGCGGCTAAGAACGGCTAATTGCGAACCCGTCACGCATCATTCATCTCATAACATTTATGTGCCCTATTTGCTTCCCACATCAATAACTACGATCTCTTTCTAGAAATACTAACATAGCAATAGTTAATTCGATTAAATACTCTCTGCTATATGTACTTATTATGGCATACGAGTTTTCATGAACGGAAAAGTGTACGTAAACAGCCTTCATGAGACATTTGCGTGTTATATACGACTCTTGATCTTCAATGACCGGACGTAGCATATTGCAATTCGCATAAAAATTGCATTACCTAAACTTCACATAGCCTCATCAGCTTACTATTTGCTTCGAAGGCATAATGTTCATATATCCTGAACTTCCGATCAGCTCGACAACCTTAAAGAGTTTATGCCGCAGACACCTTTGCACTGCGTACTTGTGATCGCAGCAATACTTATCAGCAATGTTTTGTGTTACTTCTCTTTGATTAAGCCCTATATGTGATAGTAAGTTGGAGTACTCGGGTGCATATATGTGACAGAAATGATCGCTCATGCTGCCTCCGTTGAGGAGCCGTTTTATTTTGGTTGTATTTTCGCATGCAAGCCACAGTAGTCAGTGTAGCACCTTTGCCAGCGATGCGCTAGTATCAAAAATAGAGAATTCTATGGTGGGCCTTTAGAATTCACGCGATAAGACCGGAATCGGAACGGTAGCGAAACGTGCCCTTAGAAATATTTGAACTGTGGTTTCCATCAGTTGAAATCTACCGTACGTTTTAAGTTAAACGATGCTTTTCATTTTCGCTTTCATTTTCATGCGATCATTTTTACTAATTACAATGAGCGATTTAAACTGTTGCTGGTTTGTGTGTTCGCTTTTCAATATCCGAAAAGAGATTCCGGTCTTATAAATACTTAAGTATATTTGATAAGCGCTTACCCGGTCGATCACGTTAGTGATCGTTTAAAAGCTCATTTGTAATCGATGAACCCGATCGTATATAGGCACCATTCACCATTTTCGTTTATCCCGTGAAGATTTTCTACCCTATTTTCGACCCGTAAAATTTCACATAAGTTGATGTTGTTTTTCGACTATGAAGCGAATGGCTTCGTTAGTTTATCATCAGTTTATTGAATTGACACATTCAGTCATGTGATGAACGTACTGACAATGTAAAAAACGTCGTAACGATATGCGCAACTGTTGCGGTTTGTGTTTTGTTTTGAAATACCTAGTCTAACTTCATCAGTCACGATGCAAAACGTTTGAACTTTAATGCGCTCAGCTCCCCTTACCCCCTCCCTCACCTCCCCTTTCCCCCTTCCCCCGCTTCCCACCCGTGGTTTTGATTTTTCCCGTAAACGCCATTTATGGTACCAAAGCAAGGAAAAATACAAATCATTTCCTCATAAGAGCTAGACGTTTGAACTATCGGTTTATCCAGTTTGAAGTTTACCTATTTGCTCGTAGGGACGTACTGTACGATAGATACAAATAGAGGCGATGTGGGAATTGCGATAGTTCAGTTTTCCACTAGTTCGCCGTCAACTATATAATTTTTTAAATGCAAGTATCCACATTCAAAATGTGTTGCTCTTTTCAACCCTTTCGTGCTGTCATACATCACATGTCAATACGTCTTCGTGAGTTCAACATGAGTATAGGTGTAAAGAAATGGAGTAAAGTAGGCTAAAGTGGTGACTCTTAAGCTAATCTATGTTAAAAACTAAGCCAAACTCTACAATATGTAAGCATCATTTTTAAAAAATGGAATAACTGAGAGTATTATTGAAGGCAATTCCATTACCGTTTTTGTGGGTTTTTTTTTCGGAATTTATTTTATTTTTCTCTTTTTTGTAAGAATTAAGGCACCAACATCAACTACAAAAAAGTTTCAATTTGGCTAGCAGTTTATTTAGATTGATTTTACAAAGAATTGAATATTCTCAAAGCGTAGTCTCTAAATTAACTTTCGTAAAATGAGTCTCCATTTTGCATACTTATAGAATCGTCGTATGTCGGTCGCTTCAAGTTCACCTTGCGACTATCCCACTCGTTATATTTTTTGCTTTTCGAGCTTTCCTTGAGTGTTCAAAATCTTAGAAAATGATAAGAGCACTCAATTGTTGACTTGTTTAAAACTATTACGTATTTCGGTGATTCGTTTATGAATCTTATTTATCATGTGTTTTGAATTTACCCGTGAGTTGTCTCATCAACCTGTTTACCGTATATGCTTATCGTAATATGCAAATATGATCATTTTAAATTTTTATTTGCTAATCTATAATAAGTAATTTGAAATAAATTACTAGCAAGTACTTATGAATTGTTGAAGCGAATATCGTTGTAATGCTTGAGTGTTTTTGCACATCTGTGATCGGCTAAAATGAAAGCTTATTCGAGAAGCATTTATTGATAAGTACAGTGGGGCTAAGATCATAAACAAATTGTAGGCGTATGTGCGCTAGTAGAAAGCCAACAGGAGTTTCTCTCGCTTTTGCATCAACATACGACCATTTTAATTCGTGCACTACGAACTAGAAAAATTGTTCACATGCCAATCCAATAGCTCCGTAATGAAATTCGTTTAAAACTTTTACCACCTACTATGTAAACTTAGTGCGATTTTTTAAAAGTAATCACGAAGAAGTTGAAGTTTTATCTGAACGTTTTATCGCTTAAGCTAAATTATTAGCTTCATCTAGGGGTGTCAGATTATGGCCTCAGTTTTGTTCCGCCTTAAGAGAATGGCAAACAAAGACTCAGATCCGAAATCTTAGTATAGGCCAAACAGCTGATAGTGACAGATATTATTAGTGAAAAAAAAAAGAAGATTTTGTTGATGACCACATTAAAACTTCCCTAATCTTATCGGTCTTTTTTTTTTGTGAAAAGCTCTCCTCGAATTTCCAAATCTCTACCATCTTCTATCATGTCAATAAATGAGAGAATATTAGAGTGAAAAATTTCAAAATTTTAATTATTTTGAGGAGAAACGAAGAAGATTTGTTTTATAAAGAATATGATGAGTATGAGAGATTTTGTTTATAAAAGCTGAAAAGAAATTTTTTTTCCGCAGGAATTTCATTTTATCCGAACCATTTGTATATTTCTTTTTTTTTCACATTTAAATTTCGTTGCTAAAATTTTGGTTATTAGCGTTTCTGTTATCTTATAGTATGCTTTGAAACTCTATTCGCATCTTGTTCTTGGGCGAGATTCGGATAGAGAGTCCGATATTAACTCCCGTCGTTTTGGCCGATCCGATCGCTTCACCATACCCCCAACAGTTTTTCAACCGGGTTTTAGCTTCTCGATGTTTTACTTAGTTCTTCCAACAAAAAAAAATCGTTCTCAGACCTCTGTACTCCGTAAACTCGGAACCACATCTACTTCTTCTTGGACGATTCTCGACTTTTTTCCACTCGTCAGCAAAGTCCTATCAACGCTGACCAAACAGCTTCTCAGCGGCATCCACCTGCAATTTCAAGTTTTTCGTGTGGGTGCTTCGATTCCTTCCCTTCCCTACTTTGGCCGAAGCAGGCATGACGATTGAATATCTCTTCTTGCTGGCGATTACAACTTTTGATTGCAAGCCAACTTCAAAGTAATGGGAAGCGATTTAGTTTTCGTAGTTGGTTGGCCCTCTAGGCGTGTGTGTAAATCAACACAATAGTTACTCGTACACTCAGCTGTCACCATTATGGCAAGATTTTTCAAAAAAAAAAAAGATTTAAAAACTTTCTGCTCACATCATAGTTTGTGAGCCTGTTCAGACTCCCTGGTGATTTAATGACAGCAAGGAAGCAAAATGTTATTCATCACGTTTTTTGGTACGAACTTTTTTGTTGCTCAAGATGCATTACGCCAATTTCACTGTCTGCACTCTATCCCCCAGTTAAAACGTTATGCGAGTGTGCCAAATGGAACATTTATGAGTGGTTGTTATTCATCGGTTTCGCAAAACCGTTATCGAGCCTAATCTTAACTCTAAGTAAAAGTTGTTCATTTTATTTAATTTTGAGAAAAAAATTGTGCTGATCGATGAGTTCAGTAAATTTTACTAATGCGTTCGAAAATATATCTAGCTCGAGTTTCGATACGATTGATTTGATCTTTCGTAGAGCCAAAAAGCGGATTAGAGCCTTACAAGTCGACTTAGGCTGTAGTCCGCTTTTGGGCTCTACGAAAGATCAAATGAAATTTCAGTAAAATTCTCTCTTTTTTCGTAGGCTTCCTCCTCATCGATTTATAACTGCAATCTTACTCCACCAGTGATTTCCGTTGCAAATTTTCTGACATTTTGCATTGCATGGAAATCACTTCGTGCCAGTCACATGCGGACCAGAGGAAATCAGAAGCTGTAGGACTGCTTCTTGTAAATTAGGGTCAGGAACCCCTCACTTCCCTCTTCACCCTTCTACCCCGCCATATCACACCTGAAATCACAATATTTATTAATATCTTTGCGTTATCAAAGCATCTATCCACTAATCTCTAGTAAGGCTTCACAAATAAAAATACCCAATATTTCATGCTTTCTTCGTTTAGCAATTTTTTTAAGAGAGCATATTTTCTCATATATATAAAATTGTTTAGTTATGATTTTTTCCGTTACCAAGTCATCTATCAAGTTACCAAGTCAGCTACCAAGTCATCCGTTACTAATCTTCAGTAAGGCTTAACAAGTAAAACTGCCCAATATTTAATGCTTTCTTCGTTTAGCAATTTTTTTGTAAGAGCATATTTTCTCATATATATAAAATTGTTTAGTTATGATTTGTGCGATTGAAATTTTTATTTCAGTTTGTTTTTCCATCATGTTGCATGCTGCCGATGTAGATACTTCATGAAACTTGATGTAATGTGCAGTATCGGTTATAACCATTGCTTTCTCGATTTTGCTGCAATGACTTACTGGTTTGTTGATCGATCCCTATTCTCACCACTCATTCAGATGAAGCCAGATGGATCATTAAGCTGTCTGGATATTACTCTGGATATTCAAATGTATAATTAAATAAGTCTCTCTATACCTCACTTATTCAATTATGCACTGCTCTTTGTGCAATAAATGGGATTCTCTATTATTTTTTTTTAAATTTCATGAGACCACCAAGTAGAAGTTGTCTTGACAGGATCATCTATTATTTACTAGTCACTAATACAAGGCTCGATTCCATCCATCGTTCATACCAGTTATTCTAGAAGTTTTGCAAAGACATCACTTGCCTATTACGAAACTAGCTACAATTTCAATTCATAACAATATATTGTATCTTTATAAATGAAAAGAAATTTTTTTGTACATCATCCTAAAAGTGAAGTCTATGAGAAGAAAGCGTTGGCACTGGACCTCCATGGTACTAAGTGTTTGAATAAGGTCAGCTTCATTGGTTTGTTCCTTTATTTCACACCGTAATCCGAATAAAAATACATACACCGAAACTTTGCAGCAATTCTATCCGCGAAGTTCTACTTCAGCTGAATCCGCTTCACTTTGCTTCCTTTCATGCATGTAGAGAAGCTGCTGAATGAGGACAAATTCTGCGAAATTTCTTACGATCCTGAAATGTTTAGTCGATCATTAATCAGGTTTGGTTTTGCCAAAAAAAAAGAAGATTGTGTGTTCCGTTCGGAGTTATGTTTGTCGTCATTGACGATGCCATCAATCAGTGTCTTTTTTTTGACGAGCTCACACGAGACAGTTCACAACGCCTTCAACGATCGCATAGATGCTCCGTGATGCCGCAATGTTTTTGCATTTTGCAAGCTTCACTGCCAAACTGATCTCATTCGTTGGTGTTATGTTTGTTCGTTGTATGTCTGTTCCACTCTTGCCAAGCGCACCTTTCCCACTGTCGTCAGTCTTATTGTTCGTTGGGCTTGAAAGACGCAACATTATTAAACAATATTTGTACCTAGTCATTGCCAAAAATCCTTCAAAGTTATCAATCATTTTGCAAAGGCATTGGACGACCTGTATAGTGAAATGATATCTTTGTTTGCATCTCGGAGCCTATTCCCACCAATGAGGACGACGGAGCATGGCTCATTTGAGCGTTGTTGGTATGCATAAGACCTGAAAGGGCTGTGTACAATCTAGCTCGGAGAAACGAACCATCGTAGAGTTATTTGTAGGCAGCAGTTTTAAGGCGATATGTGATATACTTCTCTACATATTTGTTCGTAAACTGTATGTGCTGCAAGTACTTCTGTTCTTAATTAAAATTATGCGTTACAGTATTTCATGTGGAAATTTCAATCACTGGATGGTGCAGCCATATAGGTTTTTTTGTCTAAATGCTGTAATGTAACTGATGATATAAAATGCATGGAAAGGGTCTATTCTACTTTAATTCTTGTTTTATGCCTCACCTTAGAAAGCCTTTGCCGATCAAGTACTACGAATATTCGGATCCTAGATAGAAATGCCACTGGAAAGATTTATTTGTGCGTTTATAGTACGCGTTTAACGCAGCAATGTTGATGTGAATTTGTGTTCTTGAAAAGAAAAAACAAAATTTTCAGAAAAGAAAAGTTTTTTCCTAAAATGGGGAATGCGAAATCCTCTGAGGAAATTGGTAATAAGCGGAATGCATCACTACCGCGATTGGCTCTTCCAGATGATCGAAAAGCGAGTGCCACCAACAAGAAGTATAGCAAGCGGTAAGTCCCAACTATTATTTGCTACAGGTCTAGCTAAGATTTAGTCAATGTATAAAGGGATCGAGAGGATAAGAGGGAGAGGGATGGGTTGGATGTGGATATTAACGCAAACAATCGTTTAAATTCTGACGTTGGGCCTTTCAACGGACTCTTGTTAGAGTACCAAATGCACCGGAAAATGGTTAGCCTGCTTCAAGCTCTCCAAGCGACTTCAAGCGCTCCATATCTTAGACCCTTTTAAGCTAGACCCCTTTTAAGCTAACTATCTCACCGCTGCTGCTAGCATGTCAGAGGTATCTCGAACGTAGACTTTTCGCTACTTAAAAACGTTTCAGAGGAAAGGTAGTGTCACAAATGCAAATGTCAGAGGTCTTATCTAGCTTTGCATAATTTAGAGATAAGTGAGTTTCAGTTGGCTGCAGAAAGTTTCGCTTGGTGCAATTGAAATTCATTCGTTAATTTGTGCCGAGGGGCATTAAATAGCAGCTTGATAAATTCGCTTATACCACACATATAAAGGCTTCATGAAACTATTTCTGTTTGTCCTTATCCACAACAAACAACACATCGACATACTCACATAGAAGGGCAGCTCGGTAAAAGTTTTTGTAATTTTTGTTTTTTTGCATCTTATAGACGTTTTTCTTAATTCGGGAAAACTAAATAATGAATGTTTAAGTTTGTAAAAAAATGTTGTACAAGATTTAAACCACCGACTTGCTTCATTTGCTCATCACTTGAAACAAAAGCCTCTTCCGAAATGAAAAAAAAACTTTCAAGATTTAAGGTGAAAAAAAATGGTTTAAAAAGATGATGAAAAGCTAGTTGAGAAAATAGTGACTCTGCGGATATTTTTCTAATCATTTATTCAAAATACCCCTCTAATACAATTGACTTTGATAATTCGCTTTGAAATTTATGTATATTTTGAAAACCTATTTCATGACTTGACCGGCCTATGAGTCCTAAAGGAAGTCTTCAGTTTCGGCTTTAGTTTTTTTTAAATTTGCAAATATCTCTTTTGTGCTATCATGATGCTGAATGAAAATCACCTTCTGCTACAACAGAATAAACAGTTTATATTCATGTATACAATTAAAACGAACTTGCACATATACTCGAATACTCGAAAAAAAAACAATTCGGAAATTTTGTCTCGCTTATTGAAATGAGCAAAGCAGGGTTTGAGAAGATCATTCTTTAACCACTCATCATGCTTAAATTTCGCCTTCTATCGGAGCAACAAAAAAAAAGCACCACGCGTTTAAATGGGAACGCGGTAAATCCTCGCAATGAACGCCTTCTCTTTTGCGTTCTCGACATTTCTCGAGCCGAAGCGTTTTTACGGAGACACTGAAATTTACAGGCCTTTGGAGGTTAACTTCCTCTTATCTAAGCCCCTCTTCCTTAAAAGTATGACGACTTTCCAGGAATCTGACAAAGGAAAATTTAACCGCCTACTATCACGTCATCAGAAGAGCTTTCATTTTGCAGCATTTCATCGCATATATCATATACAGTTAAGGAACACTTTGGTATTTCTAAAACAACATTATCTAAAATGCAATTGAAGAGCACATTTGAAACATGCTTTCCTTTGTATCTTATTTCTACAAATTGCATTTGCATAAAATGACGCCAACATCTGAGCAACTCGAGCTATTAATGCTACGCAGTGCTCGAACTGAAAAATTGCAGTGCATGAGCTCGGGCACCAACCTTTTCTTTTTTTAAGAAGAACTTCATATTTTGCATCTGATATATTCAGAAGCACATATGATTTCTGAGCTGCATTTAGTCAATTGTGAATTTATGCGTTACCGTTAGAAGCTGACAGTGGTTGAGCATTAGTGAATGTATCAGAAAGGTGGCTCGATATGCAATTTAGCAACTCGTCCATCAAACCGACCGATTTCGTAAACTGTTTTCAAACAATGGGGAAATAAGCTTTATCCAAAAGAACAACTCGAAACGATCTACTGAGTATTTGTATCCCTTCGACTCAGCTAATGCAAGCTGAATTTATAAATTATATATGTACATATAATTTGTATATATATATATGGAATTTTGGCGCATAAACTTTTCGGATCAGTGGTTTACGTGAGTCACATGATGGCTATTTTGGATTGCAGCTGAATTTCTTGCAAATATCGCAAGCGAAAGCAAATATAGTTGAAAGCGAAAGAAAAGAAAATTTGCACCCCTCCTTGAAACTTTGAAACGCTTTGTTCCTTAAATTTAAGTCGTTTCAAATATAAGCATAAAAAGTTTGTCCTATAGTAGGAAAGAAGAAAAACTGCTGCAGCGGTCGGATGAGCAACGCTAGTAAATTCTATACTGGCGATTGAGAATTGTCCGTGGGCAAAACTTCATCCGGTTAGCTGCCTTCAGTCTCAGGGCTCATCCCATAACTGATTCAGCTCATCACCTTTAAAAAAACGAAAACCATTCCGATGATTGTGCCTACCTCTCTGTGTGCTTACTTATTTCATCCCGCTGAATAAAATGGCATTGTCCATCAGATTTTTTTCTTTGTCTGCCTATCCGCACCTCTCTCTATGTATCGTTGCCCACATACGTCTATTTGCATGCTTCAGTTCGAATAAGTGCTACTTGAAGGTGCTTTAAGGTTGAGTATGAGCAGTCAAGGAAGCGGCAGTCAAAGTAGTCGAGGTGCTAAACCAGCATTACCGCTTGCACAACGTCAGATCATTAAAAGCTGTATGGATAATGCGAAGGACGATATTGCTGAACGTATCTACAGGAGAGTTATCGAGAAACGCGACGATTTCCGCAATTTTGTCGAATCGCTTTCCAATGTTTGTTTATTATTTTAGTTCCAATTTATAATATCTTTAAATCCGGAAACGCATGATTTCATTTAAGGTTTCAATGCATATCAAAATTAATTAGTCGTTGCATTTTTTTTTCCTTGTTTTCTGTGACGCGACTATCCTACTTTATTGCATTTGACATTTTCGAAGGATCATCTTGTCATTACGATTTTTTTTGCTTGATCAATGTTCATTTGTTGATTTTGTTGCAGAGCAGAGATCATCAATAAGTTGATGACCAAATGCAACGATAGCACTGAGTTATGAGGTCATGAATTTGCATAAAGTTATGATGTATACAGTTTTAAAGCGCTGAATAATATATTCAGTCGATCAATCGAAAAACTGGTCCATTGTTCAACTCGCTTGCGATAGATGAAATAGTGATGCAAGTTGATCAAACGATTGATCCGCAATGACTGATTGCATTGAGATGACTTTTTCAATGAGGACAAAACGATGTTATTCTAGTTGGTGAATGAAAACAGAACTTTTCGCATTTGTATACATTTGTCATTCGCGTTTCTTTTGTGATAGAGCCGACTATATTTTAATTTATGGCTCGTAGCAGTAATGATAAGTCACAAAAATTATTAACATAGTTAAAAGCTTCCAATGAATAAGTGATGTAGTTGGAAGAGTAATATGTCGTTACGTGCAGCCATATATTAGCAATTTACAGGATCAACGAATTGAGTTAGCCGATAATTTGCGTGAATTTTTGTGCGGAGTCGTCGATAGGCTAATGGACATCGATGAGGTGCAACGCGTATCGCAAGAATTTGGTGAACGGCATGTTCAATATCGATCACTAGGATTCAGACCCGATTTTTTCGCAACGACAGCGGACGCGGTCACCACTGAATGTGTTTTCCTAGATGCAGCTGTACATCAAGCTTCAGACACTCTTGCTGCTTGGTAGGATAATTAGTTGAAGTTTTCGTCTCATCCTCATCTCATGCCCTTGGCATCCCTCTCGGTGGTATTGATTCCAGGTCGATGACGCTCTTTAAACTTTTATGGCACAGTTCTGCAATTAGAGTGCTATTGCACACTGTCTTCGCGAATCCTAATTCCAAAAGGACATTAGCATTCTTTTATTTTACACCTCTAGCTGACTATTCCCCCCACTATCTTCTGATCCACGCCATATCTTTTGCATGGCATGCGACCTTCCACGAAGA
Organism: Toxocara canis; assembly: GCA_000803305.1. Taxonomy (NCBI): domain Eukaryota; kingdom Metazoa; phylum Nematoda; class Chromadorea; order Rhabditida; family Toxocaridae; genus Toxocara; species Toxocara canis. Next base: position 46,330 of record JPKZ01002269.1, read on the forward strand.
AGGTTCTTCAGATTCATTTATAGGTGAGTAAGCACTAAGCAATACAGAAATGCCTAATTAGAAGAAACAAGAGTTTCAGGTCGACACTAACGAGCCTGATGTTCAGTTCAGTGCGCGACGGCTACTATAATCTACTACGGCGGCAAAGGAGAGCGTCTAACACCGTCGCAAAGTCAAAGGTGGCACAAGAAATTGCACAACTCGATGAGAACAATCAAAATGAAGAGAGCCTTACACCTGGAGAAAGCCGAGGCAGTCGGTATGCAATTCTAATTGTTAGTGTAGTCATTAGTTAGCGAGTTTTTTGCCGTGTACTAGCACGAAAAGTGTTTAGTGTACGCCAAGTTTAACGAAAAAGTTTCGCGCTGTCCCGTAGCGCAACGGATCGAATATTCGGAGAGGCCTAGTACTCTCTCTGCTCGTATTGCCATAGTTAGTTATCAAGTGCAGCGATCGGTTACTTACAGAATTGAACCAACTTTAAAATTAACTAGTATGAGAATAGCAAAAAAAATGTCACTGAAATTAAAAGTAGTCTTTAGGGTTCGTAGTCGAATTAGCATCAAAAAAGCCATCGGAACACACATATAATTCATCCTTCAAATCACCACTCAGATTAACGTCTAAGGTTTTGCTCGGCCATTTTTTACCTCTTTTCATTTACCTCACACAGTAGATGAGTGCATACTCCAATCTATAAAAGTAAACACGAATGTATATATGAGATAAGTGTACACATTCACGTAAACAAGTGCGCTAAAATCGAATTGCAACAAGTATACAAGTACGCATTTGTAGACACAACCAGGTAAAGCATTTAAGAAACTAACTTCTTAATTAAATTTCTAAGAACTTTTAAAATTGCACAAATGATAGATGTGTTGACGATTATGTGAATTAGCATATTTCCAAAATGCGAAATTTTGTTTCACTTTTAAAGTCATTACGCATTGAATGCGCTCGAATTCCCTTGCAAAATGCTCTATATCGTGTTAACAATGGCAGAAAATTTACCGATTAATGGCAGAAAGTTTACGGATTAATGGCAGAGAATTTTCCGATTAATGGCAGAAAGTTTACGGATTAATGGCAGGGAATTTACCGATTAATGGCAGAAAATTTACCGATTAACGGCAAAAAATTTACCGATTCTATATTGCTAGAAGAAGAATTAAACTTCAAGCTTCACAAAAAAGAAATGAGTGTTTCGCACTTTGAAGACGTCCTTAGTCGTTTTTTCTTTTGCAATTATCTCGGAATTCTTTTAATCATTTTTGAAGTAATCACTACCTCTAATTTGGACAATTTAACACTTTAATGCAATTTTGTTTTGCAAATGCAAAAATTGCAATGAAAGGCGAGCAAAGCTGAATGATTAGTGTTTGCACTGAGAGCTTGATGTAAACACGTAAGTAAAAATAAACCTAAATTGCAATGAAAAATCCTTAGCTATCCAATTTCTGCGCGTAAACTAATGGTAAAGTGCATATGGAGCTCACAAATGAGAATGCCAAAAGAGCGAATGAAAAATAATTAAAACGATCACAAAAATGTATTGGACACACATTAATCAAAGCAGCTTAAACAAGCAACGATCCTCAGCAAAAATCTTGCCACAAATATAAAGTGCTTTTTTTCAAAGTCGAGATGGATAAACAGATATTTCTAAAGTGTCAGGCTGTCGGAAAGGTGTTGTCAAAAACACCCCCTAAAAAAAACTGAAGCAGAGGTTTTCATCGAGGAAGTTGGATAAGTTCTCGATCCTTCCACGTTAGTGTTGATGGTATTGCCCGTAAGAAGAGTTTGGTTTCGTTCCAGCAACTATTTAGGCAAAACAAATCTCAGCTTTAGCAATTCATCGTCAACGGTTCGCTAAAGACGGCTAACGTCTTAAATTGACGAAAACAAACTGATCGAATTTGTGAACGCTTAACGATCAAGGCGTTGCTGCTTACTTCTATGATTAATAAGACTAGATTGCACATCAGATGTTCGCAGTTGTTAACGATTACTCAGTTTTTTTTTTTTTTTTAAAAAATCTTTTTTAAGTGGTTGCGGCAAAAGTATTTTATCTGATGCAGTCAATAAACAGATGAGCGATTCGACCTTGTTGCTTCCGATTGATGAAGACCTCCAATTCAACGCATTCGAAGAGACAACTTAAAATGTTCTTAAGGAAACACATTGGCCGACTTGTGCTAAATTCACAAAAACGAAAAGCAAGCAAACTTATATGGAGTCAGCGTTATTAAATGACTAAAAATACAAATTCCAAAGATTTTCAGATAACAACGGATCGCGTTATCTACAAACATAAATCCGTTATTTAGTAACGTCGAAAATCCTTTCCCATATAAGCATCGCCACAAAACTTGTCGTTCCTTCATAACAGTTACACAGATTCATTTCATGCTTTCTTTCCTACCAGCGATTTTATAAGACTAATAATTTTTAAAAAAAAAAAAGAAAGAAGAGGAAGCTCGTTACTTTCAAATAGTGATGCAGCTTTTTGTGTTTGTGGATGCAGCCGTCTAAATTTTGTCGCAAACAAGAACAATGTGATGAGAAATGTGAAACGTATCGTTGATACCACTTGTACAAATATGGATCTCGCGCGTATGATTTTGTTGGTTGGATGGTTGGTTGGTTGGTTGGTTGGTTGGTTGTTGTGCATGAAAGAATGCGTTTGGCTGCTGGAGTCAATAATTCTGCGCATTTCTATCGTTTAATAATAACCACCGAATATAAGCGGAGCTCCGAAGTTCGATGAAGAACCAAGAAGGATACGTATTGCGGAGCGGAGAATCGACAAAATGCAATGTATGGAATGATCAGTGGATTCGTAAATCGTGTGCTAGTAATCACTAAATCGTTTACTAGTAATCCTTTAATTTTATGTATTGCTAATTTTTTAGCCAAATGTAACACCGCTCATATTTTGTGCATATTTGTTGTAAAAATTTTCAACTATTTTATATATACGAGATATGAGGAGCTGTTAGTTTTTATTTTATTTTAATAATTGAATTGCATTCTCAGAACTCAATTATTCAATTTCAATTTCAATTCAATTTCGATCCAATTTCAATTCAGAATTTTTTTAAAATGAAAACATTTTTTTCGTCCCCTCTCTCTCTCACAGTTTATTAGGGTTTGCGTTCTTCTAGACGCTATTTGTCCCTATCGAAAAAATTATGAATTTGAAATTGAAAATATTCAATTGAAAATAACACAAACCGAATACTGCATTTTAATTTCTGCACTAATTTTGTTAGAGAAATTCTAAAAAGCAATCGTACACTAAACGATTTGAAGATCGGATGGAAACTTTCGATTATAAATATTGTGTTTTCTTCTTTGTTTTCATATATCGGAACTGTAAATTTATTAACGATGATATCGTTTTGCATATGAATTTGTACGTCTAATTAATATGAATATTTTAATAATGTGACAATATTGAAGATTTCAAGAAAAAGAAAAGAGGCAAGGTACATGCTTGTTCATTTCGATTGGAGAGTTTCATTCATATAAAGTTATAAAGTCATCAAATTAATTCAATGCTCATTTAATATCTACAAATGCTGTCGGCCTGCATTTAGAAGAGTAAAACACAATCAAAAGAACGTTGGCGTATTTTGGTTGAGAGATAATTATGTGCTGAAACTAAATGCGAATGCAAGAAGTCATTGGGTGAATGATAAAGCGGAGGCTGCCTACGGGTGAAGCCTTTCAAGTGGTGCATTTAAGTTTCGTCCTTTGACTGGCAAGCGACTGGCAAGAAACCACCGCTGATTATCGCATAAGAGTAGTGTGTATCCGTAGTGTTGCTAGCTTTTCGTTTAAAGCGAAATTTTTTTTTGTTAGCAGTGAGTGGTGAGCAAGCGCTGAATTGATGAACGAGAGTGCTTAAAACGCTTATGGTAATATTCAAAAATACACAATTCGATTATGCATATACTTAACGACAATTGCGAAAAACAACTCATTCAGCAATATTTGGCATTCAAAACGCTTCGACCCATTAAAAAAAAGAACGTTGGCGTATTTTGGTTGAGAGATAATTATGTGCTGAAACTAAATGCGAACGCAAGAAGTCATTGGGTGAATGATAAAGCGGAGGCCGCATATAGGTGAAGCCTTTCAAGTGGTGCATTTAAGTTCCGTCCTTTGACTGGCAAGCGACTGGCAAGAAAGCCACCGCTGATTATCGCATAAGAGTAGTGTGTATCCGTAGTGTTGCTAGCTTTTCGTTTAAAGCGAAATTTTTTTTTGTTAGCAGTGAGTGGTGAGCAAGCGCTGAATTGATGAACGAGAGTGCTTAAAACGCTTATGGTAATATTCAAAAATACACAATTCGATTATGCATATACTTAACGACAATTGCGAAAAACAACTCATTCAGCAATATTTGGCATTCAAAACGCTTCGACCCATTAAAAGACGCATTTAAAAACTTTTCATTCTTAAAGGAACTTCCGAAACGGAAATTGTTGGTCAATTTTTGCCAATTATAGACATCCAAAGAGCTACATTAGCATAATATTCTTATTGTAACGTTTCCCAAATATACGAAGAATATACAGCTGTTGAGAACTGATAAAAACGATGGTTGCTCATCGTGTTGGAGGAAGTAATTGTGAAGGAAGTAAGTCATCCCCCCAAAAAAAATGGTGTTCTGAATAGCAGAAAGGGCGAAAAACAAAGCAGAAGTGTTTTGCGCTGAAGGTACACTAAAATGAAGGGTCGAATAATTGGAAATCGTGATAATAGTTAGATTACTAAATTAAAAAGTAGTTTTACTGTGACGACTGAAACCTTCGAAAAGTAATGATTTTGGATGAGGGGTAATATTCAAAATACACAATTCGATTATGCATATACTTAACGACAATTGCGAAAAACAACTCATTCAGCAATATTTGGCATTCAAAACGCTTCGACCCATTAAAAGACGCATTTTAAAAAAATCACTTTTCATTCTTAAGGGAACTTCCGAAACGGAAATTGTTGGTCAATTTTTGCCAATTATAGACATCCAAAGAGCTACATTAGCATAATATTCTTATTGTAACGTTTCCCAAATATACGAAGAATATACAGCTGTTGAGAACTGATAAAAACGATGGTTGCTCATCGTGTTGGAGGAAGTAATTGTGAAGGAAGTAAGTCATCCCCCCAAAAAAAAATGGTGTTCTGAATAGCAGAAAGGGCGAAAAACAAAGCAGAAGTGTTTTGCGCTGAAGGTACACTAAAATGAAGGGTCGAATAATTGGAAATCGTGATAATAGTTAGATTACTAAATTAAAAAGTAGTTTTACTGTGACGACTGAAACCTTCGAAAAGTAATGATTTTGGATGAGGCGTTACTTTGGACTATAGCAGCATTTCAAGTTTTGTCGATATCACTAAAACACATTTAAGCATTATCAAAAAATTTTCTGGCCGAATTAAAAAATTGATTGTGACGACAAAAGAAAAATTGCTTTCTAAATCATCGAATCGATCCTTATAGCAAACTGCTGCAATAACGCTAATGGAATAGAATATGAGGGGTTAAGCAGAAAAAGAAAAATTAGTCAATTTGCCAAAAAAAATTGTAAAAGTGAGTAGAAATAATGGAAATTTTTCGAAAATCAGATATTTTCGTGATAAAAAGTTGATCGTACTTTTTTCCACGTTGACTAATTTTTCCTCACAAAATTGTTCCCTTTTGATCCGAAAGCGTTATTTCATAATTAGCACTAGTCTTTCGCTATCCTTACCATTTCCATATCGCTACGACAATTTTCTATATGACTTTTTTGAAAATTTTTCAACTTGCTGCAATAACGCTAATGGAATAGAATATGAGGGGTTAAGCAAAAAAAGAAAAATTAGTCAATTTGCCAAAAAAAAATTGTAAAAGTGAGTAGAAATAATGGAAATTTTTCGAAAATCAGATATTTTCGTGATAAAAAGTTGATCGTACTTTTTTCCACGTTGACTAATTTTTCCTCACAAAATTGTTCCCTTTTGATCCGAAAGCGTTATTTCATAATTAGCACTAGTCTTTCGCTATCCTTACCATTTCCATATCGCTACGACAATTTTCTATATGACTTTTTTGAAAATTTTTCAACTTCATCATTCTGAACGATCTAATCGACGACTGTAGCGCACTGATTGGCACGCTTCCCTCTTTACAAACATGATTCCCTCTCATAAGCTTTTCGATAATGTTCGCTAAAATTTGATTACTTTAGCGAACTGCTTTTGGGGAGATTAAGCGAACTGAAATGTTTGCTAAGCTTTGTGATAAATATCGAAAAAAAGATACCAGTCAATGGGTTATCACTCATCGGTAATAAAAAGGTGTCGTTATGCAGTAAAAATGTATGCTAAAGGCAAATTGAGCAACTTTTGTCGACTATCCGAGGAATTCAGCTTTAAAGTAATTGAGCTTAGAGCTGCAAATATGTTAGATTCAATACTTTAAATAAACACTAAAATCTTCTCTCTTGTAGGTCCGTTTCGCCGATGGAATCTTCAGAAGGTGGCGGTACCGATGAAGCAGCTTCAGCTGAGGAACCGACTGCAGAAAGCACAGAAATCGCTGAAACGACAGAAAATGCAGCCACGGAAGGTGAACAACCCGAAGAGGAGAATTCGGATACGAGCGAAGAAGTCGAAAAAACCGACACGAGTAACAACTATTTGTTGCCACCACAAGAAGTTCATGGCTGCTAACCTCATGATGTTTCATCACCAAAAAAAAAAATCCGATCCATTTCTAATCCCCTTATTTTTTTGTTTAACTCTTTCACAAAATTTATATATTTTTTTGTATGGTAAAAATGCTTGGTGCCGAAGTTGTAATAATTTCATTGTAAAGTCATTTTAAGTGTGCGTATTTTTTAATATTTGTCGATCGACTACTTTAATATGCTAATATCTTCTATTGATGACCATCGTGTGTGTATCTAATTGTGAAACTAAACCATTTTACATTTAAATGACGCCACATAATGATGATGATGAACTACAGATGCTTCACTTCCAGTAATTGATGGAAAACTTCGTAGTATATAGGCGTTGACTGAGATTCATATCGAATATTTTTCTAAGGTAAGAAGCGATAACGCCAAATCGGATACGATCACACTAACTCGTCTTGTAGACTGTATATCCGCAAAAAAAAAAAAACAGAAGTCGCGCTTCTACGGTCAATATGCATCTCGTTCCCAAGCGAACAAAACTTTTTGCAGTTTACATCATTGAAGAGTCTTTGTGTTTTTTTTTTAAATGTCGTAATCTTCTCATCAATAACGCATTGCTTTCAACTCTCATCATTTTTATAACAGTCAGTTTTTTCTAAACATTAACGTACAACGTTATCCGATAGCAGTAAATCATCAAGAAGCAATCAATAAATAGCCCGTACCGAAAAATTACTACATCTAACAAACATCTTCGTGAGTTGTGTTCAACGTTTTCCCATTTTCTTATTGATCAGCAAGGGCCCTAGCATATCCAGAATATACGATGCTCAGCGTATGTTTAAACAATATGGTAAACGTCTTAAATGAGCGCTTATCCGCGTTCGCATAACATTTAAGACGCAAGCCGAAAGCACATGAGGCGTACGGCGAGCATCTTATGTTTCCGAATTACCATGTCGCCGATGTTTCTAATCTCAACGTGGTTTTCATCTTCTCTATTTTTCAGTGGTACCTCTGCCCACACCTACTCTTCCCGACTTAATTAATAGTCGTTTTGAAACCTCCTAATGCAAAATTCATAAGACTGTACTTTACGGGCAATCGGTTTCTTTATGCTTATCAATTATTGAAATTTCTGAGCAAATAATAAGCCCTCTCCCTGTCCATCTCTTTATCTCTCTCTCCCTCTCTCCCTCTGTCACTCTTTATCTCTTTCCCTGCAAATATAACAGCTATTCGCAAGAGAAATTTTCTCGTTAATCATGTCTTCATCTGGTTTTTCCCTCTCCGTGCAAATTTGAACAAAAAAATGTATTTTGGATATAGGTTGTTTCGTAGACATCATATAGCCTATAGGTTTAACATAATCCCATGAATAAGCTTATTGCAACTATTGAATGGCAGATCACTTTTGGATCGAGGATCATCAACCAATCAAGAATTGGGAAAAATAGAAGGTTGTAACGTTCTGGCAAAAAAATATGGTATCGGTAATAGAGACTACGAACCACCACCCTTATTTGTGAAAATAGTAGAATGTGACTGGGGATAGTAGCTTCGGGGCTTATCCTGGCTTCACTTTGAAAGGAACAAGCTTTTTATTGAAGATTCTTTTATATTTGCCGGTGATTTACATTTATTACAGAGCAGTTACTGAGGATACCAAACATACCAAACACTGATGGTATTCATAAGGTGGAATATGCTACATCTTTTTTTTTTTTTGAAATGTTGAGATCATTTGATGTAAAGACTGGGAAAAGCGCTTTAGAAATTAGGGCGTTTTGTTTTATTAACCGGTTTAAAAGCAAAGGAAAAGGTAAAGAGCTGAAGTCAAAACCTTAATGAATAAGCGAACAAAAAGATAGCAGCAAAAGCTCTCTATCATAACATTTCACCGTCAAACAGATCATCGGATGACCGCAAGAGCGAGCTGTGGAACGAAACGAGAATGCTGCAGTTGATAAGTCGACTTAGGAGTGTTGACGGAAGACTGAAACAGAAGAGATGAGGATGT
>JPKZ01002269.1:55306-76926 GCA_000803305.1 Toxocara canis
CGATGAAACAAAAGGAAAAGTTAGACAAACTGAGGAAAAAATGACGAATGGAGAGAATGGAATAAAACCACACGACAGTCAAGTTGGTTCGACGGTGAAAAGGCGTTTATTTTGACACCTCTTTTAACCGTTATTTCATCTGTCACCTCATCTGTCTTCTGTTTCTTCCTCCCCTCTCACCCTGCTTCCTAGCATTGCTACAATTAGCACGTCGTTGCCGTTTCAGGTAGAGTGTTGCAACAGTGCTCTTGCTTTCGCAAAGCAGAAAAATGATTTCAAGTTTTGCTATTTGTTCAACAAGGCAGATATGGGCGTTGAACCATCAAGATAGGTATTTAAGGACGAGAAAGAAACTTAAGAAAATCGGCGAATTTTGTAAAATGACGATTATTGAATATTTTTTTACGGTTTTACAGACGCTAGTTTTTAGAAGAAAAAAGGTTTTCAAAAAACATAATTGCTAGGAGAGATGGATAATGGAACGTCGAGAAACTAAACGTTTGGTGTCTTTAGCACGTACATATGTTTTTCAAAAAACCATTACGTGACAATGCTAAGAAAGAGCTGCTAAAGCTGACACAGTTTTCTTTCAAATCGCTTGAGAACATCTTTACAACGTAAACGTTGTGGTAATTTTACCGGTTTTGACCGATGAAGGTGTTATTTTTCTTACCAACATTTTCTGCTTCAGTACGGTAAAAATATGCGTCGGAAATCAGAACCAGCGAAATTTTCGCTCGTGGTCGCCAACGATATGCTTTCATCACTAAGCAGTTTAATGAGGGTGTCGTGTAACGCATGAATGACACGAATGACGGTCCGTAAATTAGACCACATTTGTACCTCATCAAAGACGGCTTGATACCATCGGAAGGACTTAATTAGCTCCGCAAATCACATCTGGTTGGGTGGTCAAGACTGGCATATGAACACTGATGTGCACGTTTTCCGAAACGAACTTCAAAGAATGACACGGTTAGGGTGACTATAAAGCAGAAAAGATCCGGAACGCCGTTTAATGTCCAAGGCCATCGTGTAGTAGCTCCCCTTCAATATAGGTCCGATTCTTGAGTCTTTCATTTCAAAAATCCGGCACGCTTCATAAACAGCTTATGAAAGTGAATCCATATGTAGGGCGATGAATCGAAAATAGCCGCTACTTCACCGCAGCGAAACGAACCATCCAAAGTCCTAGGCCATGGAAATGCTCTAAAGTTCATCGCTTGTATTTGAGATTACGCCTCCTAATGCAAGACTTTAAAATACTTTTCATGAATTTGCTAGCCAAAGGTGATTTTACCTGGTGTTGAGCCTCTAAGTTGGGAGATAAAGGTGTAAACGACTTTTGAGACTGAAAGATATTTTTAACTTGAGAACCCAACTTCACGAGCGCTCATAGGTAGATTCCAAGATTGCAATTCCGGTTCTCCAGTTTGAGAATTCAGCGCTGCAGAAGCTCGATTTCAGGCTCTCATGCGCATAGGGTTCTTCTAGCGTGAGCAATTCTAAAATGCTTGACTTTTTTGACCGTTCTCATCAAATTTCTGGTTTTTTAGAAATTAATCGATTCTACAGCTAGACTGCATCTTTAAACAGTTTCAGCTGAAGTCAAATTCTCAATAATATCGCCTAATTCTGTAGCAATGTTTTGTATCGAAGCACAAAATCGTTAACGCTCGAAAAGCGATCAGCGAAGAGAGTTGGGTCCCGTTACAGTAATACATTTGTACAGTAATGTAAAAACGAAACATCAAAACGATCTTATGTAATACAGTATGGTCTATTACTTAAACCTGCAGTCCATTATTCAAATATTAAAGGTGTGAAAGATACAAAATTCAATTCAGTATACAATTTCAACTATTTAAATGTTAAAGGTGCACAACCCACAATTTTTTTCTAAAGCACCAGTTAACCCCAGCGTAGTTTCGAAGAAACCTCATAAAAAGAGAACGCCTCCTCTAATAATAATTACAAAAAAGAACAAGAACAATAAGAAAGTTTATTCGCAAGACGAAATAAAACTTAGAAGTTTTTGGAAAATTGAGCACCGACGTGTGTATCGAAATGGAAAAGAGACAAAAATGAAACGGCAGGAAACAAAAAAATAAACAAGACAAAACAGAAGAAACAAATAAGGTATGAACGGAGTTCATAGAGGGTTGTGAGAAGTGAACGAGATCTGGCTGTTGGGCACTAACTGGAAATCCGGCAATCTAATTGGTCTCCTAAAACAGTAAAGTGTTGATGCACTTCACAACCTTAATGGGAAGTGAGCACCAACGGTTAATTAAACGGTTTGCAAAATAGTTTTCGGTGACACTTCTCAGACGTTGTTTTCGTAACTGAGAGTGATGTCCGCGTTGCCGTTTAAAAAAAAAAGAAAAAAAGTAAAAAACTGAGATCGATCTTTGTGGATGAATCCGAACAAGAGGTTGTGTAACGGTTGCATAGATTTATTTTCGCACTTCTCAATTCGACGATTTCAAGACCCATTCGATTTAAAGCATCAACAATGTTTTGCCGTCTAGAACTGCATTTTCCAACACTGATTCTGGCAAATAAATTTGAACCCTTTTTTTTTTTAATTGCAAGTGCCAAACATCAGAAGGCTATTCAAGCAAACGGCAAACATAAATTTTGAAGACAGATGCGTAAACACGAATGTCGGAAGGCGCAAGCTGATGAAGTTTGCAGAAGACGCCGTAGATCATCTTGATGATCTGGAGCTTAAACGATAGCTTGGAATCAATAAGAACGCTTTGATCAAGAATGAATTCGGAAGGAGGTAAAGTCACGTTCCCAAGCACATAAGAACTTGGATCATTATGCTAACTATTATGTAGAATACTATTTTTGGAACAGAAATGGGAAGCGACCATTTAAGTGGCCAGTCATGCATGCACTTAAGTGTTTGCTGAAGTAAGACATAGTTATCAGCGCAAATTGAGTAGCAAGCATATAATTTTAGATCATCAGCGTATAGCTTAACATTGGCGCTCGTGCAAAAGCAATCGAGAAGTTCGCTGATGTAAAAAGCAAAAGCAAACGGACCAAAACACTGCTCTGAGAAGAGCGGCTGTAGGCGATCATTTGATCTGAGCAGGTGTTTTCAGTGTTAACACTGAACTTTCTTCCGCTGATAAGACAGATTATTCGACAGAAGAAGTTAACTGCGATATCACCTATACCATACGATCGATTCGGGTTTCTCTATCAAAAATCGATCAGGAGCAGAATCAAAAGCCTTGGCGACATCGATTATTAATTCTTAAGCCAAGAGCCTATTTCCCCAAACGCTTTTGCAGCAGTCGCACACGCAAACTAGAAGCTGTGAGAGTGTTGATCTACAAAACAACAAACTGTTTTTGGTGGGTATTAATAAGACTGAAACGAAATAGAAATGACAAAAGCACTTCCGCAGTGAAACCCTCGAGAAAATGGCATAAAATACAGGTCGATGAAATCGGCCGATAATCGGCAGCTTTAACCATTTAAAAATCGGATTAATTATGGGCAATTTCCATAAGTGGCATAGTTCATCAGATTCAAGTGATTTGAGCAAAACGGTTGATACAGCTGGTGCTATATGGAGAAGAAGGGGCTTGTTTAAGAATGAAACATGGAATGAAGTTAGGGACCGTAGCATTCATAAAAGGTAGTGATCGCAGCTTTCTAAAAAACATTTAAGACGTTGCAGTGAATGTCACAATTGATTTGAATAGTCCTCTTGGTGATATTTGGGATACCAGAGATAGGAAGGAACAGCAGAGGGATGGGACGGAAAAATGCGGATGAAGGTGTTGGCTTTAGGTAAGTAGCTACTCGCTAGAGCGCCGTTGCAGAGCTTAAGAAGAGGAATCGGAACCCCTAGATTTCAGCCTTTTTTTTTTTAAACCGAACGCTCGATGACCATCGCATCGTTAGAGAGAGCTTTACAGTCGAGATAAATGAACTAAAGCTTTTCTTATGTGCTTTACAACTCGTTAAACTCAGTTGAGGGAAGAACCTTATAAGTACAGTTCTTTTGCCATTAATAGGTAACATCGACAATAGATCTCTGTGAAAATTTCCTATAGTCAGATCGATAATTGTGACGTAAGCAAAAATAATTTAACTTCCTCGTTGTGAAATCATCAGTGTAAGAGGCATAAAAATTGAGCAAATATAATGCAGTGGGATACGTTTCGAAAAGGTCGACGACACTGAACGCTCAGATGAACGATGCGGATCCGTGCGTGTAAAGTTCACTGCAAGTGCGGCTAAACACATTGGAGACGACAACTGACGTTATCTTGGCTATCGTAGTAAACTGAATGCATTTACGTCATATGAAATGAGTTTATTGCAAATATGCTTTTAAAACGAATGATTACGGACAGACGTCTGTCGCTCTAATGGGCTGGCATAACGTATTCGCAACATCGATGCGCTATAACACGTTTTCACATTCACACACACACACACACGCACACACACACACACGCACACACACACGCACACACACGCACACACACACACACACACACACGCACACACACACACACGCACACACACACGCACACACATGCACACACACACGCACACACGCGCACACACACGTACACACACACGCACACACGCGCACACACACACGCACACACGCGCACACACACGCACACACGCGCACACACACGCACACACACGCGCACACATGCACACACGCGCACACACGCACACGCACACGCACACACACGCACACGCGCACCCGCACACACACACACTTCCATCTGAGAACTTTCAGTTGATTTCAGTGGGACGTATAGGTAATCCCATTCACTTATGCCTTTCCATTTTTCATAAACTATCCCTCAAATATTTCGTCAACGGTTGTCTTCAGTCCGTTACCATTTCGATGTGGTTGCCTCCTAAAATTTATCGCAAAACCTCTTCGGCTAGCAGTCAATGAGGTTTGACAGGAGGGAGACTTACGGCAAATGCATTCGGTTTGGAAGAAAAAAAAAGTAAGCAAACGCTCTTAATTCTGAGCATATGAGCAAAAAAAAGTGGAAGCTGTTTTCTATGTTATGAGCTTGTGTAATTGAATTTTATAGCTCATATCAATGGACAAGTAGGTTAAAAGATTCGAGTGAGCGCTTTCAGTGAAAGTAAACTCGGAATGTTTCTCGTCCTCTCAAAACGGAAATTGCTTTTAAGCATAAAGTGGACGAAAAGAAGTCGATAGAAGCAGTGGGAAAAGCGAAAGAAATTGTCAGCGAAAAATGATATATAAGCAGACTAACATATTGCTGATTTATTTGTTGTATCCTTATTTCCTTTTTCTCATAATTTCTCAAAAGTTCGTTTTTAATCGCTTTCTTTTCAAAATTTTGTCGATACAAGGAGGGAGAGGGTGGGGAGGGGTAGGGAGAGAAGAAAGGGAAAATCGCAAGCGACTTGATTACGGTGAGCCCCATCAGAAATCAGTTAGCCTGAAGGGAATTCGAAGGGAAAAAATGGGGAGTGAAAGATCGACAAAAAAAATAGGAAGTGAAAAAATCGCATTCGGCAAACAGGGTCTTCAAATACCAAATCTGGATCAATTAAACAGAAAGCGGATCAAAAAAATGAACAACTTCTTCGAGGCTCTCTTAAATCATTCTAGCTTGGATCTTCCGAAGGTATCACTTGGGACACCACCGAAATCTTTTTTTCTTTTCACACAACTATACGAGTTTTACCACTGCTGCAAAAACCTTTCGAGCAAAATATTAGCCCCAAAAAAAACCTGTCCTCTAGCCTAAGCATTAATTTCGACGGATATATTTTAGCAGGACATTCTTCATACAAAACAAATTTATTACTAGGCGAGGTAGGCCGACGCAGCAAATCGTTTACTTTCTTTAGAAAGGTCCATTCTCGTACCCATCTATCATGTTTGGTTACATCGGCAACGAGTAATCTGCATGCATTTGGCGATCCGGTTGCCTTATCGTTGAGCAGAGAAGACACATACCATGATGCACCCCCTCCCACCTCACCTTTCTCTTGAATGTCTTTCTTTTTAGATGATAATAGGATGGGCAAAAAGGCTTTAGTGGCTCATGAATGAGCAACTTACATGGGTTGTGATCGTCCAACCAAAGATGAGTGTTCTTAGCGATAGAAATGCCTATCAGGCGCCTCTTCGGAGCTTACTAACAAATGAAGCGCAAAAAAAAACATCATATCTCCCCCGCCTCCCCTCCCCTCCCATCTCGTACCACTGAATTCCAAGTCTATATTTTTCAACGAGTAAACTTTTTCTCCACGACGCATTACGCTTTAATAAAAATTCCTATTATTTCCCACAACGATTGTTTTTAAGTTGAACTATGCGATTGCGTCTTTTTTCTGTCCCACTGATTCGATCCAATGGGACAACGAACGATTCATCGCGCGGAATCGGGTCGCCGTTGCAGCATTATTTTTGTGTACGTTGGGTGTGTGAGTGCACAGCGTTGAGTGAAGTGTGCGACGTGCAAATAATGGTGAGTTGGCATTTTTATCTATTCGGCACGTCAATTTTATCGCTGAGAAGTTGCGCTTTGGATGGCACACGGCCGGGCAAGAGTAAGCTGATTTCTTGCCGATTTTTAGCCACATTCACTAAGCCCTGAATCACTCTTGAGCTTTGTTTTGCTATGGATCTCTGTTTGCTGGAGTTTTTGTTTCATATTTCTTGTCGTATACACTGTTAGCGAAGAGTGTCCATTCATAGTGACGAAAATGGGAATTTTGCAGTCGCCATCCACTTTTCCCATATTTGCCTTGATTGGCAAGTAATTAAGACTGAGAGTCTTACAGCTGTATTACTACTTTGAGAGGTTGTTTTTGCGTTCGAAGGAATAAAGCTCGCTTGATGTTACAAGTTGCGTGTTCGGTTCCGAGAGTCAAGATGTTTTAACCTTGAAATGCCCTTTGCTGATTTTACTTAACGCAATTCAAATGCCTACTTCCAGAAACCAAAAATATATTTATTGAGGCTCGTATATTTGTATGCAGAATTGGTTCTAATTTTCTCGGATCACTTCCAGTACAAAAATACCTCCTTAAAGCAAAGGTGCACTGGAAGTTCTGGCAGCTTAGCTGTTCTTTTGCCAAAACTCCTACTCATCGACGCCCCTCCACTCCTTTCCCCTCCCCATCCCCCTCCCCCCCCCCTTCCATCCACCCTTAGCTTATAAGAGCATTTTCGTAATGAAGCATTCACATAAATTTTCGCTGGAGTTCTGTTGCCAGAGTGAAAGCGCAATTAGACTTGAAGAAAAAGACGTTATGTTTTGGTCAATAATCTGTATGATTATATTGCAGTTGGTTCTTATTATCGGCGATTTTCATATACCTCACCGCAGTCACAATGTTTCGGCGAAATTTCGTAAGTTATTGGTACCAAACAAAATGCAGCATGTGATCTGTACGGGCAATTTGTGTACGAAGGAAACCCTCGACTATCTCAGGTCTTTGGCATCTGATGTTCATGTGGTAAGTTTCTTGCTTTTCCTTAGCAGTCAGTTTACACCTCCCCGATTTGTGCTCATTTTTTCTTCGAGGCCTCATTCTGACTAACGAATAGAATTGTAACCGATATTGTAACGATCAGATACACAGAAATTTAACGGAAATTTTTGAAAAAAAAGTTTTAGAAAAAACGGATGCCAACAATGATTACCATTATGATTCCGTAAAACAAACTGCTTTTGTTATCACAGTTTCACCGTACGCGTCAACAGCATTCCTCTGATCTAGAGTGCAGCAGTAATGTTTGCTTGAAGCTAAGCACTCTTTATCTGGTTCACGTACATTTCTTCGGTCATTTAGTTAAGATTGTAGAAAGCGCTTATCGCATGTCACATCACGTCTTCCAAATCATATTTTTTCTTCTTTCATACTTCTTTAACGCTTCTTTCCCGAGTCGATTATCACCTCAACCCGAAATGACCTCCTCACTGGAGCTAATTCCCAGCTTCCGATTGGAAGAAAAGAGAAAGTGGTGAGAAGAGGTAAACTCTTGCAAGCTTACAAAACGACAAGACGTCGGAACTTCACGTACCAAAAATCCGCAACGCGGTCGTTCAGCTGAATTTGTCAACAATTTAGGAAAATCAATTTTTTATTGAAAGAAACTGACGAAAACTTAAACAGTGAAAGTACACTGACCGCACAGGGCCGTATTTTGGCCGAGTTAGGGCAAAAAACGAATGTTTATCATTTATTTCGCCACATTTCAAAATCTTTTTGGCCTGAACCGAACAACAATCATTACGATCATTTATCGTGTCCTAAACATTATATACGTATAAGAATGAGTATTGGAGCATTTTACTTTACATTGTTTGATGTAATCTTTAAAAAATTTCTTGTGCTTCCCTCAATAAATTAGCAATCAAAAAAATTATGACGAATATAATTCTCCGTTATAGCGAGCGTTAGACACGGTCAGTGAGCGTTGATTTTACTTGTGGTTAGCTTCCTCTAAAGTATAGCATTTCCAGCTGGTATATTTTGTTTCCTCGAAATGAAATTCGGGCTAATCGTTTACTCTTATAAACTTTTTTCTCTGCTCAGTATCTTCCACGCAGCATAACTCATCTTGAAATTTGTCCATCATTTCGTCTCTTGAAAGCACTCGATAAACTGACGCGCATACATGTGCTCGGATATGATAGGCGCATGGTGCGCTTTTATTGAGACGAAAAGTGGGTAAAATGAAAAGAAAAAATACGAGAAAAGAAAGAGAAATAACGTTGCAAAACCGATGCGGCGAAAAATTGGGGTGGCAATCGTGCTTCGAAGTTAGGCGGCAGTATGCTGAGAAATATTTGTGAGCATATTTATTATCGTAATTTATATTAAGCTGGTGTCTTTTTATTTCCTATAATAATTCAACTAAGTTATTATCATTTGCAGGTACGAGGTGACTTTGACGATGTTTCGGCGAACTATCCGGATACGAAAGTTATAACTGTGGGACAGTTTAGAATCGGTCTTTGTCACGGTCATCAGATTATTCCATGGGGAGACACAAAGGTTATTGAAGTGGTTTCTTAAAATTCACATCTTAAAACGAGAGCATTCCTTACGTGGAGATTTGGTTTATACGCCGTCCCATATGGAGAATTATCGTCCGCAGTTGGCACATATGAATTGCCGACTTTAATATGAGGCCATTTCGTCAGTGTGGATACTCTTTCTTACTAATTAATTAGGGGTAGTGTGCGCGGATCCAAATTTCACAAGGAAAATGCATGAATTAAAGGAAAAGGGAAATGCACTCTTTAAACTTGGGCTTATAAGCAGAGTATCGAATTCTTGCATGATAAAAGAAATTCGTGTTGCCCTGGAGAATTGAGAAGAGGTAGTTTTATCTGTAATCGATATTCGAGGACGTTATTGCTAGTGAAGTGTTTTTTTTTAATATATTAAGCTTTAAGTTTATTGATAGTGAATGTGAGTGCAATGCACGTCATTTTAAACACAATTTGCAATCTCATTTTTTATTCATATTCCTTGATTAACTTATCCACACTATGTATATACGTATATGTATCTATAATATAATGTGGGTGAGTTAATCAAAAGCTGTTCGTCACAGATTTCTAGAGCACTATTTCCCAGATGTTTTGCCCAGTTGGCGCGGTTGGGTAGTTGTCGTTCAACCATCGAGTGCTTCTTGAGTGTTAGAAAAATTGAGGAGTACCAGTTCACAAAATTAATTCTTGGAGGGGAGAATGATAAGTGGAGTACGAAAGAAGGCCCTATGGATTTCCATCAATTTTGATGAATTTTTTAGTTTTTTAAATTTAACAGTCAAATAAAGAGAAAATCACCACGAAAAATCCTGAAAATGCAAAACTTATCGTGTTTTTAGGTGCTTATGATAGGGTAAAATATTGGAAGACGTTGGAGGAAAAAAAGCGTGCAAAAGGAAAGCATCAGCATCTTTGCATGAAAATTTCACCCCTGCTCCCAAATTCTGTCAACACATCTAGTGAGTAATCTCAACTTCATGCCTTAGGGATTGCGGGATTTCTGTTCTCAGAGGCGACGGAGCAAGGCGTTTTGCGAAAGAGGCTGAATAAGTTGTAATGATGATTTGTATGCAGTGCCACATTTAACGAAAGGCTAAACTCGACAAATCTGTGGAACTTCTCTCTCTTAGATGAGACCGAATTTTTTGTTTTAGGTTAATTAATAACTTTTTATTCACGTTATGATTATTTTAAGGCTTTGGAACTGCTAGCGAGGCAGTTAGATGTGGACGTAATGGTTAGTGGTCATACGCACGTCTGTCGGACATTCGAGCACGAGGGAAGATTCTTCGTCAATCCTGGTTCTGCTACTGGCGCTTTTACTCCTATACAAAAGTTCGTTTCAGAATCTCTCATGCGTTCAGCTTTTCACTGCTTACGAGAATCTTAATGACAAGTGTTCAGTAAGACTAAATTAATAAGGAAATGCTTAAGGATGTCATGGCGCATTTCCTCCTAATATGGCAGTGTATGGAAACGTTGAGTGAATCATCCCACGTTTGCAGTGATTTCATCCTCAGGTGACCACTTCCTACAATACTAACTTATCAATATGCGCATCTTGAATGAGGCATCCGTTCGATAGAATTTCATTAATGCCTCTCGAACCTACTCATGCTACACCATTATCGCTTATTGAGGCGAACACAACGCTGAAAAGAAGAAGGCAAGTAAGAGAAACAAAAATTATGGAAACAAGGCCACTTGTATAAGCTTGACGGTTGTAACGATTATGAATCGCCTGCCTGCTGTTTGATTACGCTTATCTAACGCCAATACGAATTTTAATTTGTGAAGAGGATTCTGTAATAAGGCGGCAAGGTTTCTGTGTTATTACGTACTGCTGTTATTACTTAGTGAAAGATGTGTTTTACACATCTGCATTTTATGGTACTACAAACGTTTTTCCAAAAAGAACTTTAATTTTTTCTCTTCATATTATTGACTTCCGCGTTTGGAAATCATCCAGTTTTTTTGTGTAATTATAAGTTCTTCTAATCGATATACAGATAACGTTCCGGGACGACAGTACGCCATATCTTTGTTAGAAGTGATTGTCACTGTACGGACTGCTTACTTTTTACTTTTATCCCAGTGTGACTCCGTGCTTCTTGTAACGAAAATTCATTGTCAATAGTTGCAGTGATGTGATACCGTCGTTTGCTCTGTTGGACGTTCAAGCGAGCACACTGGTTACATATCTTTATCGACTTGTTGACGATCAAGTAAAAGTTGAACGTGTACAGTTCACGAAGGCTAACACGAGCTAGTTATATATTTTTTTTTGAATGGATCCTCTTCCATCCACTGTTTTCGATCTGAGTTTGCGCCTTTTAAACTTCAGCCGTCTGAAGCGGTCGGGTTAGGAAATATAAATATTGCATCTTTTACGCGACTAATAAGGAAAGACGCCGTTCCGAAAAGCACGGACGTTGTCTATTGCAGCTAAAAGTTCAGATTCCTGAGCGCCATAGCGAGCAAGAACGCATCATGCTCGCGCTTTCCTATTCAACTAAAATGCGCGCAACCCTCACGCTTAGGGACGCTGTTAGTATGTAGTTGCAATATGCCGAAAATTTTTGGTTGCGACAGACAATTATGAATTTTTGGCTGCAATAGGCAACACTGATGATGCTCGGTAGGGTGTCGCTTCTGAATAGCTTGCAGCAGTAACATTGCTGGAGTGGGAAAACTTTTGTGCAACTCTGAGTTGATTTTGCTGTGGATCGCTCCGGGCGACTGGGCGGTGTTCGACGTACGGAATATATAGCATTCCGTTCGGATTTCGGGGTTGAAATGAAAGATATTTTTTTATGTGAAGTGATGGCGAAAGTGCGTGTTTTGGCTGTAAAACCGTCATCTGTGTTATTGTGCTTCGTCACTGTGTGTTCAGAGACAACGTGGTTCCACGATTAGAGGGCGCATATTTGGAAATTTCGGGTATTTGTTTAGGTTAGACCATACTTAATTGGTTAATTCTTTGGGTCTCCGACTTAAGTAAATTTAAATACTTAAGCAGTACAGGACGTTTACTTGTGACGTTGGCGAAAATCTTTAGAAGAGATGATGACACACAAAATAAATATGCAAAAAATAACTATAGCATAAATTTTAGGAGAGATGGCATTCTAGGTGCCAAAATTTTGAGTGAGCACATCTGCTCTCCTCACGTTCATTTACGGCCATGGTTTGTGCCAATAGCGCGAATGCTAATTAGAAATTTAGCACATTACTGCTGATACATTTATTGTTCAGTATTATGGCATTAGCGACGATTCATTTTGTCATTTCCAGTCAAATTAATAGTTAATGATTCATTTCCAATCGTGATTTGCTTTTTTTGTATTCTTTTCTTTCGGCTGAGGTGAAACAAGTCGTAATAAATTTTTTGGGGCATCGCATTCAGTTTTCACAATTTCCTTATGCTGTCATTGATATCTTTCAGTAACGTTCACTTTTTGAATGTTTGTGATTAGATATTTCTGCAGTCAATTATGCTTGTTACATAGGTGAATCCATAGTTTGCCGATTTGCAGATGTTTCTTTCTCTTCGTTTATTTTTAATTTTTTTTTCTTTTATTCGTTATTTATTGCTTTAAGAAGGAATCTGATGGAAAGAATAAAGGAAAAGAAAATTGAAGGGAAGAATTTGTAGGATGGCAATGAAGAACTATGTATGCACTTTTATATATTTCCAAGCGCGTTTTAGCGCTTTGATTGGTTAAACTGTGGTTTAGGGTTCTTTGAATTTTCCTCTTTTTTTTTGCATGGGAGTGGATTTGTTATATTTTCTTAATGTTTATGATTACGTAACCACTGGTATGTTAACTTACTTACTTTATTTTTTTCATAGGATTTTATCAGTTTCTCTGAGGGGTTTTAAATGATTTGTTGACTGACGATTGTTCTTAGAAAAGAATAGAATGCAGTGTTTTTTGTGCATTTTTATGTTTGACGCACTCTTTCGATCTGGTACTTAAGTATTAAATGTTATTCTGTTTTTCGTTTAATTGCTTGCAAATTTAAATCAGTTTGAAGTTTTGTTTGGAACCTCTACAGTTTTGCTAACACTTTGCTTGCTTTTTAGAGGAACGAGGAAATTAATCTGCATGGGAGTGGATTTGTTATATTTTCTTAATGTTTATGATTACGTAACCACTGGTATGTTAACTTACTTACTTTATTTTTTTCATAGGATTTTATCAGTTTCTCTGAGGGGTTTTAAATGATTTGTTGACTGACGATTGTTCTTAGAAAAGAATAGAATGCAGTGTTTTTTGTGCATTTTTATGTTTGACGCACTCTTTCGATCTGGTACTTAAGTATTAAATGTTATTCTGTTTTTCGTTTAATTGCTTGCAAATTTAAATCAGTTTGAAGTTTTGTTTGGAACCTCTACAGTTTTGCTAACACTTTGCTTGCTTTTTAGAGGAACGAGGAAATTAATCGAACAGGTCGATTTAGATGTTCATATAATAAATCCGAAATTATGGTTGCGATCAGGATTTGATTTTTTTTTTTTTAATTGACTGCGCTCATTTATATATGGCGTGAAAAGTACTGCTTCCGGCTCCGAGCTTTTTTCGGTTTTCTTGTAAACATTGCCGACTGATATTAATGGGTAAGTATGAAGTTTCTATGTTGATATTTTGATTGATTGTTGCTAAATTTGTTCCTAAATTGGAGAATGCGATAAAGCTTTTTTTTTTAAATATGTGTGTTTTTAATGTTACTGGCATGGGATGCTATAACGCATAAGATGCCGGACGGATAGCACGTCAAGGATGTATTTCACTGCTTGATTTACCGCCAGGAAAGCGCCATAAAACGTAATGTGAAACGATTTGTGGTTTCGAACCTGAACACAAGATGTTGTGTTTGCAACTGATATGTGTTGACATATGTGCTGATATGTGTACTGATATGCAACTGATATGTTTGCAACTTGCAACAACACAAGATGTTTGCAACAATATGAAACATATGTTTGCAAATATGTTTGCAACTATATTTGCAACTGAACACAACCTGAACATATTCCTCATACATATAGATATATGTATGTGGAATATGTCTGTTTTGTCTGACAAACTTTAAGCTGCATAAAGTTTCGTTTTCACGAATGATATGATGGGATTCTACATGTTGAATACGTCTTGTTTTTGTGCTGAGCATGTGAGATAACGCAAAAATGTGGTATAAAAATTTGCTTTATGTGAATGTTTTTTTTTTCAAATCGTAGCAATATGATATCTTTGTTGTACGTCGAATGGCATACGCACAGTCATTGTTTATTTAACAAAAGCATGCAGTAAACAGTAGACCCGTATGAATCGTATACAGAACACACACAGGGGTATTCCTTTCAGCTCCAGATGAGGGAGGAGAGTTATTCGCAGATCGTTGGACTTTTTTTTTTTGGGTGACTGGCAGTAGACAAGGGTTATCGGAAAGAATTAAACTTTTTGGGGCCTGTAGTAATCAGCGGTAATTAGAAACACTCTCACGAGTTATTCCCATACTTCAAGGCTTTTTGGGCCAAAAATTCTGGCCCGCAATATTCCGGTCCAGAAACAGGTTGTCCCAGCAAAATTCGGTTTGGAACTTTTCGGCCTGGAAAAAATTTTCCACGATCACCTATCATAGGAGGGGAGGGGGAGTGGGGGAGGGTGAGAGATGGAAAGGAGGATGCCCATAAATGATGCAAATTGGAGCAACTACATCAGTAACAAGAAATTCGGAGTGGTTAATATGAAGAGAAACAAATCTACATCCACGAAAAGTAGGCTGAGGAGTGCTGTTTCTTTGATAGTGCTCTCCGATTGTGAGTTGCTGTTTTCCGCATAGTTTGAACGGTAGGCCTTGAATGTTATTTAGTGTTAATTAGTTCAAATTGCACTTTTGCTCGTTTACTTAAACTTCCAGACGATACAACTGTTGGGAACGCTTTAGAATTTACACTTAACCTGATCGCCCCTTTCAAGAACCATGCGACGGACCTCTGTGCTCTCACAAAGTTTATCTTTCCAAGCTTGTCGTTCGAAACGATGAGTGTATAAATCATTCAAACGCGAAAATAGAGCTCGAACTATACAGAGAGCTCGATTCCGTGACTTTTTTATTAGCCAATTTCAAGCGGTTCCCGAAGAGCAGCATATTTACCAGGAGGATTCGAGTCCGAAGAGCCGAAAATATAACAAAAAATGAAAATTGGTTGGGGTCTTTTTAGTACAAAGAGTATGGGAAAGTGCATTTATATGCACGATTTATACGGTTGAGGTCGGCAGTCGAGAAGTCATTACCCTTGCCCATTAATTTTGTATAGGGACCGAACTTTGCCTCAATTGTATTGCGTCCATTACGACTGCCTTCGGTTGCCTCGTAGTGCATAATCGAAAAATAGTCATATGCTTCGCCATAGTATGAGAGACCCTCTGAGGAAAGTTTATCGAAGTCGGTACTCGCACCTAAAAGTAAGTTTGCTATATGTACTTTAAAGTCATTCTGTTCCCCCCCCCCCCCCCCCCCCCCACTCATCCCATCTTCCCTCCCTCTTTCATTTATATGCGACAGTCTGAAGTCCCAAATTTTTGTACATCATTACTAAAGGACTCTTCTTAAGTTCTACTTCATGTTCTTTCCGAATTCCTTTGCAAATTCTTTGTGTATCTCTGCCTCTCACAAGCGGCGAGCAGAACAATCCCCACGAAACTTGAGGCCAGTGAACAAACAACAGCTCATTCTGTTCCCCCCCCCGCCACCCCTCCACTCATCCCATCTTCCCTCCCTCTATCATTAAGACTGTCCTTTGAAAGTTCCCTTAGAAGGTGCACAATTCGAGACAATCTACCTGATGAATCAGGCATTTGATTTGTTTCAAAAAAATTCAGCTCGAAGAAGCAAAGGAACTTTTGCGATTATGCCCTTAGGAGAGCCATTGCTTACCTTAGATACCTGAAAAAGAAAAAACTGGCCTTGATAGTTATCATCGAGCATCAAGTCAACTGTCTTGAATCTCACTCATATCCGCTCCGACTCACTTGCATACGAACAACGATGAACAGCATGCGAACTTTAGATGAGATGTAAACAGTTTATTTTTTTAGAATCGCTAAATAGTAACTTTTTCTCAGGGTTTAATTGGTTTTGCAATATTATGCAAATATGCATATTCGTCTTTGAAGCAATTCGTATGAATAATAACGATATATGGAAGACACTTCCGACGCTTCTCATGCGGGAAGACCTGGGTTCGATTGCCGGCTGCTTCCCACCATACCACTGACAGCGCAGCTAGCGGGTGGTACTTAAGAACTAGCTAAAACAGTCAAAGGGATGGCTGTTGCTTGGCGTACGATTGCCTCAGTAACATCGAGACATCATACTGAAGGCCCAAGCTGTCTTTGAATCTTTGAATGGACGACATATCAACTGACGATATTATTGTTTTACAGGCGAACCAAAAATATTGCTGGCTTTTCTCTAGTATTCTTTTGCACTTCGATTGACTGCGATATATTTTATAAGCAAGGTTATTAGTGTTATGAATCAAGCTGGGCGAACTGTCGTAAAAGCTCGCATTTCTTCCATATGTGAGAGTATTTTCATGAAAAAAAAATGCGTCGAAAGGGTGATGCTAAAAATTTTCCAAACCTGGGATGATATTATCCCATAGAATTTCCACATATGCGTCTCTATCGTCACGTTGATGTTCATGAATAAAACCGATAACGTGCATTAATTCGTGGATAACAGTCGTGTATCGTACACATTCGTCAGCCAGTGATACTTGTTGACGACCACCGACCCGAGCGAAATCCGCATAACACCTAAACAGTTACCACAGTATTTATGCGTTCGCAATCGGCTGGATTGGGTATCCACCTGTTTGTCTAATCTGCAATGATTTTAAGGTGAAATAGGTCGACAGGTCAAATATGATCCATGAATAACTAACCGCATCTGGATGAGTGTGAATTGCGATCGAAATTCATTCAACTTGATACTTGATAGATATTTAAGGATGGCATCAATGTGCATTGGCAAATGAAGTTGTATAGTCTTGCTCACGGTTTAGGAAAAAAGGTTACGGAAGTCGTTACCAAAACAATTTTGAAAATTTACGGGGAAAAAAAGACTCGAAAATTTAGTGTCTGGATTAATTTTCCAAAACTTTTCCCTCACGATTTCATCATTGTAAATATCGCCGAATTAGTTTCAACACGACTTGTTTTAACATGATGTTCGCCATAACTAATTGCCCATTCATCGTACTTGTACCATAACGATCGCACCCATCAAGTTTCGAAATAACCACATAGTCGCCATCCTGAGGTTCTTTTGGTACGAAACGTATACACGTGAACGCGTTATAGGCGGATATGGCTCGAGCAATCACCGCACGTTGTCGACTACCTGCAAATAAATACTCTTCGGAGCTTGGCTATTTTTAAAACTTGCAAATTCGGTTGTGTAGAAACAGAATACCTAACATACAGGTTGCTAGATCGTTCGAAATTGTGCTATGTTCTGTGTATTCTTAAGGATTTGCAATATGAGACGCCCAAATGTTAATTAGACGCTAATCATTATTGCCTCTCTTATTTGTTCATTAACACATTGTACACCCACGTTAATTTGGTGTCAAAATTTTGGGCTCATTACCATTGTTGGCTTTATTAATTAGTATCATGTAATTAATTAATATCAGTTTTTTACGCCTAATTAATGTTTAAAATTAAATGGAACGCTACTCTGGCTTTAAGATCATCATCCAACTCGTTTCGTCCAGTGAGCATATGGATAAACACAATGGGACTGTTACGTTGACGAAAATTTTAAACCATAGAAATTAAGCTAACTGGAATCGTTGTTTTCATGTGCATGGAAAATCTTACTATTTATCAGATGAATACGAAAAATCAAAAACACGAGATGATTGTTGACTTTTCATGATAAAGGTCATTTCATTAAGCCGCATTTAGCATGTGTAGCTGACTGACTCTTCAAACCGCTTTTTGCTGGATCTGATAAAGTATATGACCTGAAAATTCAAAGCCGAATTTTTTTTTGTTTCTCACTAAATAAGTAGTGCACCTCTCTCTTAACAATAGATATCCCGTCTACTGTATACTAGTTGCTGATATGATAGTTGCTCTTATCATATCAGCTAATCAGATCACACTCCAACAAACAAATGCGAGAATTGGTTGAAGATATTTTAACTTCGGAAAGTAGACGTTCTTGCATCGATTTCCTTTACTGTAAAATTTTGAGCTAATATATAATGTTGTTGTTTTCTTTTTCACTATAATATCTCACACTGTGAACTTCATTGAAACCACTATGACGTTAAGTGAAATTTGTTCGGAGAGGGAGAGCTAAAAACTGAGGATTTTCCACTTTTCCAGAAAAAAGATATCCCATCGAATGAGCCATTTGGAGTGCATCCGTTCATCACGTCTGTCAATTACGTGTCACTATGAGCATCAATTATCCCTGATTCAGGCTTAATGGGAAATATCGCTATAAACTGCTTACTCTACCATCTCTCCTCACTTTTCTATTGGAAGCTAATGAGTGGCTTAGTTGTTGTTTTCCATGTCTGAATATAATGTTTTTTTTAATATCAAAGAAACCTACTGTAGGCTGCAGATAATACATAAGGAATACGACCGTTTGGCCATTTGTTCGTTTCAGACATAACTGCCGAACCACGTCGTCTTCTCTGAAAGCCATCTAGTTGCTCCCTCGTTAAAATATTTGATCTGTACGCTGATTTGATGCCCTCATTAGAGAGCAACAACAAATGACGTCTTGACGAGTTAAGGGGGCCATCGTCTATTGCTGCCACAAATTCAGCATTCTCTGTTGCTTTGGCTGCTACAATACATTATGCACGTTGTATTCTTACGTATTGGAGTGCTGTGAATTCTGAATTTTCAGTAACAATAGGCAACTAGCTTCTTCACCGTTCGGTAGGCCATCGTTTTATGGTAGTAGCGATCATAAGATGGCCGACAAGTGATAGG
The DNA here is from genome assembly GCA_000803305.1 of Toxocara canis. Lineage (NCBI taxonomy): Eukaryota > Metazoa > Nematoda > Chromadorea > Rhabditida > Toxocaridae > Toxocara > Toxocara canis. The sequence goes on from JPKZ01002269.1 coordinate 74,388, forward strand.
ACATATCGAATTCGATATTACCTGTGCGTTGATCGAGTTTTCCATACAAGTGAAATGAGATCACCGTTAGTGTTTGCAAAAGTAAACATGAATTTTTTGCAGCCATGTGAACAGCCGTAGCAATTTCGATATACACTATTCGTCATGTTTACCCGAGTCAGCAAATGCAAAGACTGGTCCGCACGTTTTTTTTTGCGGAATGCAACTTCATCAAAGGAAACCAATGTAGCCGCTCGTAGAGTTTTTACCAAGAGTTTTCACCGCTTATAGAACGCAGCACTTACAAACATCCATTATGGCATACAATTAGTACTCTTAATACTATTAACGATTACAGGTATATCGCTGATGTTGTTAACAATCAACAAAGTAATATGACAATGAACGGTGCGCTCATTGGTTGTGCCTGACCGGGGGTGGCTATTATCCGATATTTATTCCTGAGAACGAGCCACAGTGCTTTTGGCCGCTGAACATGTCGATATCAAAATTTGTAGTTATGATGGGAAGGGTTCGTTTGTCCCTATGGGTAATTTACCAAAAGCAATTTGCCCACCCTTACCACCCTTGTGTTTGCCAATCCTATGTACGCCTCATTACTCTGAATCGTAATGTTCGTATTTAAAAAATCATCTGCGGGGTATTTCTCGAAAATTGTGGTATAATTATGTGTCGCTAATCAAAACACTTATTTGCTCATTTGCATTATTCTGCTTACAAGTTAAAAAGCGTTCATCTTTATAGATATGTTGTATAAATATTCGTTTATATCAGCTTTTAGCTGTTAATTCTTTTCTGCCTTAACTCCTTATAAATGAACGTTAACTTGACTTACCATATGGTGATCAAAAGCCTTCTTTGTGATATCATGTCAATTTATAGCAAATACCCGAGAATAGTTTATTAACGAAGTGAACATTTTATACCGAAATGGTGTACACAGCTATACAGTATCAGTATTTTTATGCATCCTTGTATAAGGATATTCAAAAATAGGCCTGGTTAGCTTAGTGGCCTTTATGTAAATTCCAAATTAACTCAATGGCTTTTACATAAATTCCTAATTAACTTAATGGCTTTTATGTAAATTCCTGATTAGCTTAATGGCTTTTATGTAGATTTCTAGTTAGCTTAATGGCTTTTATGTAGATTTCTAGTTAGCTTAATGGCGTTTGTGTAAATTCTTAACCTTCCATGTTAAACCCAACTATACTGTTCCAAACGATACGTTTTTTTTCAATATTCGTTTGTCAAAGATAAATAATGTAGACCTGAAATAATTAGCCAGTCTAATACTCCTACATATTTGTGGTTCAAGCAACTGAATGTCGGGCATTTCGTATCGGTTACAGCCTGATATTTAATGATGGATATGTGAGGGCTTTTGTTTCTTGTTAAAGGGTAAGAATGCTTAAAGAATACTCATACAGTCGGATACACCAGAGCAAGGTAGACATAGTTTAGACGTAGTTCCTTAATTAGAACCTGTTTCCGCCGACTAATAAGGGTTTGAGCAAAATTGTAAACAAAAACCTTCAGATGAAAGCGTTGATCATTCAGCGGGAATGGAGCCGTTCTCGACGTGTCAATAAATTTTGCATTGAAGAAATCCTTAGCCACAAGAAAAGGTGGTTGGATAGCGTCAGTGTATGAACATAGCACATTGAAGAGTCCAGAAAGTGCGCACAAGAGGAAACGACGTCCACTATGCTGAAGCAAATACATTGCTGTGCACGAATGTGCAATCAACGATATACATACATGCTAACAGTTCAGCAACTAGTTGTTGCTTGCAAATACATTTCCACTCCCTCCGCCCAAATCCAATTTCCTCTACCGACCAGCTTCAGTTCACAGTGCACATAGGTATTCCCGTTTCGATCATGGGCAATATTACCACGGAATTCATTTTTGCAATGCTATTGACTTGTTAATGGCGCTTAAAATCCGTAAACTGGAGAGAGAGAGAGAAATTCGGCAAAACATCGCCTCAAAACTTGAGATTCTTAACGCTTTTAGAGTACTACTTACTTTTGGTGCTAACTTTTATTTCCGCGAACTGTAAATATAGTAATGGTACTGATCGTGAATCCTATTCAAAAAAAGATGAAAAAAATAGCTGAAGATTGTGGAAAGTGAACCCCTTATCCAGTTCACATATCAGCACGGCTTTTGCACTTGGATGTTGCGTTTTTTTTTGCCTCACATTATTACATTTTATTGGGATTCTCCGTATTACATTGAATAAAGTCCTCTCAGTACAGTCTTTTGCTCGAGCATATCCTAATCCATCCCCCCACACTTCATCACCACCCGCCCCCCCTCCCCCCACTTCTCCTCCTCATGCAAATACCTTTCTGTTTGACACAGCCGCCCTATAAAATACTACTGAAAACCATGGATTTAAATACTATAAAAGAATTCAGCATAAGCTAACAAATAGCTCTTGCACACAGGTTCCATGTAGAGTGGACTACTCATCAGACAGTTGCAAACTTTGTAGTGCTCGAAGCTTATGAAAAATCGATGTGTATATCAT
>JPKZ01002269.1:93048-148039 GCA_000803305.1 Toxocara canis
GGTTAATGAGGAGGGAGGCCATGTGATCCTATGAGGGAGGAAATTGGGGTGTCGGTGGTAGAAGTGAAGGGCTGAATTATGTTTATGGGCAAGGCAAATCGTTTATCGTGGAGTGCGCTATTTGGTTGCTGCGATGCGGCGAACAGCCAACCAGCCGGCAGACGGACCGTTCATTATTACAGCTAGAAATTCAATGCTAAGGCCTTTGGCGTGTTTTTTTGTAATCCACAGATATAACGATCTGATTTAGGATCGATTTAACAAATTAAAGGGTGTACATCTGCAATTTAACTAAAATGAATAAATCAAATTGAATGAAAAAAAGCTGCAGTATGCGACGAAGGTGAAAAGGCCGGAGGAGCAGTTCGAATCGTTTAAAGTAAGCGGTGATTGGAGGGATTTGAATCGTCATTTGGGTTTTTTGCCGACGATCAACCAGGCTTATTGCATGAGCAATAAACTGTTTGGAATTGCGTTCAGGTACTTTTTGATTCATGATAGAAGAATTCCTTTTCTTTCTATTAATACCTTTCAATCATGATCATAAATTTTATTCACGTGAGTTGAGTTCAACCGCACAAATGCTTCAGTATTCTAAATAAACAAGAAATTTTGGCGTACTAATTCTGCCTACCACAAATCGTTATTCCACCGAACATTTGTTCCAGTTTAGCTTTTTCGCATTTTCCAGGTCATCCGTAATTGCATGATCTAGTTCCGTATTACATTGTATTTCGGTTATTTAGCGCTTCATTTTCACTCTGATAGACACGCGAATAATGGCTAAGCAATGCTTTAACACCGCACAAACTAAGTTTTTTTACGTTGCACATTGCAGTACAGCGTTCATGCATAGGGATAAGGGCGGGCAGTAGCTCAGTGATATAGTTCCTGCTTCCTGTGTTGGGAGAATGGGTTCGATGTCCGACTGCTTACCAGACGGATCGCTAGCAGTCTGACAACCAGGCGTTCCGAAACTGGTCAAAACAATCATGCATGGGCATGGTTGTCAGTTGCATGGGTCTGGGAATCGATGAAATTACAACTGCATTTGCGTCGCGTTCATGCAAAGGGATTAATAGAAGATACGGAACAGTGTTTTGCGGACATTTCTCACGCTTTATGACATTTCTGACATTTCTCACGGACACCTCTTCTCACGCTTGGGTCGGTTTACGAAAGCATATATCGAGTGATGCGCTTGGAATGCTTTTTCAGCTTTTGCTCGTTGCGTTGTTGTCAATCACTGCTGAATTATTATCATTTAGGTAAGGGTTTGAGCATCACAAACGAGTCTCCGTTCTCCTTTTAGTTGATGCGGTTTTGACGCGAATTCAGGGATTAATGTGTTTTCGTTGTAGAGAGAATATGAGTTTCGATGAGACCGATCGAATAGCCCGTGCGTTGGAAATGAGGTACAACAATACTGCTAGTGGCGCTTTCAATATATCGGTTGAAACGTTCCCATCGGAGAGGGATCTTGACAATGAGCTCATCGCAGATCTTAACGGAACACGACGGTGCGGTCGGTACATGGGTATGCTCTTTCGTTTTATTGGTTTTTTTCTTTTAATATTTGATCAATCAGTTGATTTATTTGTTAATTGTTGGTTTTGAATGAGATATTTCTAATGTTAACATTGTCGGAGAGAGTGGGCGTAATTGCCCGATAGTTTCAGCAGAAGCCGAAGCCTCTAGGCAAGATTTCTAGCCCTAAATAAGCGCTTGTTTTGTTTTCTAAATGAGCAATTCTTAGCGAGAAGGATTAGCAGAGAAGCGGTAAAAGCGCATTTGCATATTTGTTACGTTGAAGAAATCGACTGCGATGAGCCTGTTCCCAACTCGAAAGTTCGCAGAAATTTTCTGCTTATTGGCCACCCGTTTAATATACCACTGGAAACGGAAAGACGAAGCGGAGGCGCAGCATGTCAGATGAAAAGCTCGCAGCAGCTGTCAGCGTGGAGGACGAGGCTATATTTTAGATTATATCGTAATTAATTTACAGGTGGCATTTTGTTCAAGAAGTTTGATGTACGGAACAGGCGTTTGTCATATGCGATCCGTCTTGCGGAGGGAAAAGACTTTAGGGCGAGATGGTATACGGAGGATGAGGTGTGGGATAGCGATGGACCTTTCGCGATACTCCCCGACCATAACCTCGTACCGGGCTCCCCCAACTATTGGAGTTCGGGTTTTCTCTCTTTGCAGTTCGCTGTCGACTCCTTGTTTCTGCAAGTTTGTCTCATTTATTTTCTTGAAATAATTCGTCTTAAGAGACTATTTTGCATTTAAATTTGAAGTATAAGAAAGGTACCTTAAATTTGAAGGGTAAGAAAATGGAGAAGGTCGGAAGATAACAGCATCAAACGATGTCAAGTTAAAGTATATAGGTTTACGTTCTTGATTGAACGGTAATGAGCTTGAATGTCGCCTACAGAGTTCTAGTTGAGCCTCGTTACTTGAAGTGACTTATTGTCGTGTAGCGCGGGTGAAAGCCGTACTGGATTGCAACTGCCTTTCACGTCGACCGATCTAGGAGAGTTGATGAGTCATCCAACAAATGAGGGCCCACTGAATGAATGCAAATAATGAGCGCGAGTCGGAAGCAGATGACGAGATGTTGGCATTTTAGCAACGAGAGTCGAAATGATATAAGTAGCTGAGCGATGTGCCTAAATTATGTTTTAAGGCCGTGGATGGATGGAATCCTGAAAAGGAGTCGACTTTGCGTCTATCGCTACAAAGAATGCCCGAGCCAGCGTACTTCGAGAAGAGCGTTATGCGATTTCTTTCATTTTTAGCATTTTTCTGGCCACTTGTCGCCTCTCTCATCATTAGCAGCACTGTGGCCACTGTCGCTTCCGAAAAGGAATCTGCTGTTAAGGTTGGCGTTTTGAACATCTTCTCGTCAGCAAATGTTCGCAAGCGTCCTACTTGATGCTGGCAGTTGTTGATTTTACATGTTGACAGTTGTGGGATTAAGTTTTCGGAAAAGGACGGAATATCAGTCACAAGAAAAATCGACCTCACGAATCGTTCAGTTCTTCTTTTTGGTTGGGTGGGGGATGGGGGGAGAGTGAAGAGGGCTATCCTTTGTTTTTCAAACTACCATGCACGAAAGGCGAAAGACAGAAGAAAGAAATCAATCGTTTTTCAGGCCTATTTGATGGTGATGGGTCTACGTTCATCTGTCTTTTATACGTCTCATGCAATAATTGCGTTCATCAAGATCTCCGTTGTGATTCTGCCTTGCGCAATTATCATTTTGCCTTTGTTTGTGGTAAGTTAAAGTGTGAATATTTTTTTGAATCGATCTCAGAAGAAAACATCTTGCTTTTTCACGAGTTGAGTGAGAGTGCAGACCCCACGAGGTGATAACTGATCGTTAGAAATGTTGCGAAGGGAATCGAAACGTTTGAGAAACAAAGATTTAAGACAATTTTTAGGATGTGATTTTCTTAAAAGAGCTGAAAGAGTGAGTTGATGAGACGATGAGTTGTGTTTTGTAAAATTATTTATGAAGTGACCATCGTTTATTGCCATTTCATTTAGACAGTATCAGCGAGCCTTTTCCTTGTAACGACATTGGTCTATTGTGCTGCTGTGGTGAGTTTTTCAATGTTAATCACATCGCTTTTCCACACTTCTTCATCAGCCACAAAAGGTGCACTCATTATATGGGCGATCAGCTTCGGTTAGTTGCTGTTTCATTTCGTATCTCTATTTGTTTTTTGTTTTCACGTTTTAAAATTTTCTTTTAATAGCTTTTCGAACCGTACAATCTCGATTAAACGATAATTTCGAATTCATTTTCCCTTCCCGCTGGGTATAGTCGCTAAGCTTTCCCGAGCTTAGTCGCGCTCCTTTGTAAGTGCCACTTCGTATAAGCTCATTTCACATTCCGTTTATTCTTCAAATTATAGTCCCGGACTTTTTTTTCACGCACCAGTTCATAATAATTATCGTTAAGTTCGTTCCGCTCATGAATTAAATCGCCTTTATTATCTGGTGACGTGCGATACTTCCCTCGAGAGATGTGAATTAAACGTTTTATTGCGTTATATTTCTAGCACGAAGGTTCAGAAGAATACAAATAAAAAAGAGATCCTAACGCAGAGTTCTTTTGTTGCTTCGGTGATTGGCAGAAATGCGTATTTGACTTTCTTTTGCTCAACCTTTCCATGTAAATGCTTTCCCGTTTTGCTTGTTTATGTCGGCAGAATATCCGTTAGACGAGCTATTATTATTCCTTGGCGATCTCTTTTAAAATCTAGAATTTTAAAGTTTTTCGATGAAGATCAAAGTATTTTAGAATTTTAAAAAATTGATTTTTGGGCTCTTTCAGGGTTGGCATATCTATCACCGCTCCCAAATCACATATTCCGATTGTTTTTTTGTTCATTGAATATTAATTCGGCGCTAAGGAGCGCTGTCAAAGCTATCCAGGACTACATGAATAGAGGTATGTTTATTGTTGTATTTAGGCGATGCTTTATTCGTTTTTGGGCAAAAGTGAAATTCAAACATGAAAGCCATAAAAATGCTCTCATATTGACGAACTACATGCCCAAAATGATAATCGATTTTTTAATCGATTATGACTGATATACCGATAATATTTATGTGTTTTTCCATAAAGGTCAAGCTAATCATCACGTTAAGTAAACAAATTCGGTTTTCTAAAACTTTCTTTTCCTCTTCTTTCATAAAATGATGTTTCCTTTTCCCCTCATGTCTCTCATGTATCTTGCACATGGTAAAGAATATTTGTTCGAAAAGATATTGCAGTAGCTCGAATGGAAAAGAAAATTCTAGTGATCAAATAAAACTGTAATAGAACTATTGCGCTGCTTATTGCAGCACAAAACCTTTGCAAGGATGGGAGGGTCAGGCGGACCAGCATTGTGAAGTGAAGTAAATGGTGTAAATTGTGTTTCAAGCTTTTCAAATATTGAGATTCAGCACTTTAACTTGTATCTTGCTATTTTCAATATATCGAACTTAGAAATGTGTTTTATTGGAAGCGTTTGAAAGGACTTTTTTTTTTCGGTCCAGTAAAAGTGGCGAGTAATATGCGATTCGAGGATTGATGATTTCAGCTGAATGGAATGAGTAGGTGATTCAACGCAAGCATTATGAGTATTAGAAGAAAATTATTGCCGCCATATGGATAGCTGGCGATGGTTTTACGTCGTTTGTGTAATTGAAAACGTGACTTTCGGTTGTTCGTCAAGAATGTATATTAATGTGCAAGCGGAACCCTTGTTCAAAGTTGCATAAACGAAATTAAATAGCCCTTCCTATCAGCGTGCCAGCAGTCATTTTCTTTTTATGCTTCTTGGAAGGCAGCTTCAGAGCAGATTGATATCGGCTATTGCTGTGTCCAGATTGATATCGGCTATTGCTGTGTCGTATCTTTTTTTTTTGTTCTTATTTTAAAAGCTCTTTCTTTATTTCTTTAAATTAAAGTCGGAAATATGAGTTTAGACATGGATTTGGGCTGGTGGAACTGTTTTGAGGGTTCATCGCAGACGTTCACATTCGGCATGGCGTTGACGATGATGCTCGTCGACATCGTGTGGATGTGGTTACTTACTCTCTATCTTGACAATGTTTATCCGGCCAACGAGATACCCAGCAAACATCCCCTTTATTTTTTGGTAGCGTTTTTTTTCTTAAACTTTTTAATATAATTGTTAACTGTGTTTTGTCAAGTGAAGAAGCTGCAAAAAGTGATTTCAGTCCGGCATGTTATGGGCTGTTGTAATTTTACCATGTTGTTATTAGCACGTTAGTACATTACCACTCGGGCCTTCAGTGCGATGTCTCGACATTACTGAGGCAATCGCACGCCGAGCACAGCCATCCCTTTGGCTGTTTTAGCCTGTTGTTAACCACCCGCTGTCTGGGCTGTCCGTGGTATGGTAGGAAGCAGCCGGGACTCGAACCCGGGTCTCTCCACACGCGAAGGGGCTCTACCGCTGAGCTATTGCCGCCCTAATTTTACCATACGAAAATAAATTTTTTTTTTTTTTTGCTCTAGCACAATGAATAAAGAGTTTATCGAAGAGCGAGGTAATTGCTGCAAATTCGATTTGTAAGTTCTGATTGATCTCTTTCCGAGGCTGCCATAAAGTTATTAGATATCATGCTAAAAATTAATGGATGACTTTCAGATTTCGGTGAGAATCAGATTGAAAACACATGACAGCAAAGTACGTCTCTGAAATAGCCGAATGATCCCTTTAAGAATCGTGATCGAAATGAGTGATCAGTTGGTAAGGCCACTCTTCTGCGCGTGATTTGATCCAAACAGAGCATCTGTTGTTGTTGTAGCCGGCATGGATGTTCAATCCAGAGTCGATAAACGTGAAGGAGACGAATTGGGATGAAGCGGACTCCTCCAATGATAACATCCAGCCTGAGGACAGCAGTTTGAGCAATGATGCTATTGATGTTGAAGTACGACGTCTCACCAAAGTTTATGGCATTTTGAGGGCTGTCGACTCGCTTTCGTTTACGGCACATCGCGGAAATGTTAGTTTTATTTATTGAAGTCTCTCTGGATGAAACGACGGGTAATTTAAACCACAGGCTGGAACTCGTGAAGGTTAATGGTCAAATGGTTGGGAAGGTAAGGTGCTGTGTACATACCCCGGATACAGTCCTCCTTTTGCATTTTCTTAGTCGGAACGGTATTCGTTATGCACGGTGGAAAATGAGTTGATGAATCTCTAAAAAGGTTAATGGTCAAACGACGGGTAATTTAAACCACAGGCTGGAACTCGTGAAGGTTAATGGTCAAATGGTTGGGAAGGTAAGGTGCTGTGTACATACCCCGGATACAGTCCTCCTTTTGCATTTTCTTAGTCGGAACGGTATTCGTTATGCACGGTGGAAAATGAGTTGATGAATCTCTTCTTGTTGTTCAAAGTGAATGATGAAACAGAGATTTGGCAACGAAAGTTAACATGAAAATTAATGTCGGGAACGTAAAACGGCTTTGCTGCGAGAGAAATGCATATTTTTGGAACGAAATGTTGCATAGGCGATGTTACTGTTCATAACTATTACTCTGTAGGCAAAATAAAATAGATTATCTGGAATCGTTTTCTGCATACCTAGCAAAGGTTATCGAAAGCATTATTCTTACCCTGATCTACACTTCACGAAATTGTTATTTCATTCTCTAAAATCATTTTATGTGGGACTATAAGGGACGCTTTGACATAGATGGAGGGGCAGTAAATGTTGTTTTTTTTTTGGAAGTGAAATACGAAATCGCGGCTTCAAAATTATCACTTTAAGGCCTGTACAGATTACGGATGAGCTGTTTGTTGTCCACTGATGTGTTATAGTTTGCCAAATAGTGATTAATGGTCGTCTGAGTAAACGTTTTTTAGGTGACCGTGCTTCTTGGGCATAATGGAGCAGGCAAGAGCACAACGTTTGCGATTCTAACTGGTCTAGCAAGTCCGTCGGCTGGATCAGTTCGTATATGTGGTACTGAGCTTAATATTACCTCAATGGCACAATGTCAGAAGAATATTAGTTTCTGCCCACAATATAATCCTCTCTTCAAACTGCTTACGGTGCGTGAGCATCTAGAGTTAATCCGAAGGCTGAAGGATAACCCGGATGACTGCGTCGATGAGCTCATCGATGAATTACAACTAAACGAAAAAGCTGATGTGGTGAGTGCAGTTTTTTGAGTTTTTTTCTTCGTTTTTTGCACTTTTGTCAAAAAAGCGATCGTTATGATCCATATCATGTTTTACAATCGTTATTTCTATCCGTTCAGCAAAAATATTTCATGTTCCAACTTGTGAACGGAAATCAAGTGGGACCAGATCATACAAAAAAAAAACCAGCAAGTTTACGGTAATGGAACTGTGCCGGAAACTACGATTGGTAGAAAGACATTACCTATGAGAGAGAGAAGGGGGGGGGGGGGGGGATGGGCGATGTTGCTTTGATGCATGCTTATTGTGAACTGGCTGAGCAGTAAGGCTGCATTCGAATTTTGGCGCTCATTTCGCAATTTACAAATCCGAATGAGAGTTCCGTTTCTGAGACTTCTTGACTGGAAACCAAGGAAAAACAACAAAAGCGAATTGTGAGTACGGAGCAACTAATGAGCTTAAGTAGTATAATTAGTTTTGGTGTTTTCATGCTTTTTAACGAGAGCAATGTTCGGATTGCCGCAACGCGTGAGGACGCTATCGCGGTAAGAAGAGCGCTTAGAGTAAGACATTTTTTATTATAAACGTACATCAGCATTGGCGTTTTTAAATTTTGGCGTCTTTAAAATGACATGTTTCTGGAAACATGCCATTTACAGGGCATATCATTCAGAATAACTCGCTGCCTACATGCAGCGAGCATTTGGGCGCTTCGAACACTCGCTGAAAAAAGTTTTGCAGTTAGCTAACAAGCTAAGCGGTGGAATGAAGCGGAAATTGTGTGTAGCGATGTCGTTGGTTGGTGGCAGTCGAGTGGTACTTTTGGATGAACCGACCGCCGGAATGGATCCTGGAGCAAGACACACCGTAGGCGAGCTGCTTGAACGATACAAACAAGACAGGTAACATTTTTGCCTACTCATTGCTTTACCGTAGAAATGAAGCCGAAGTCCATGGTCCGCACTCCGTTAGAAGACCCAGTATCTCATACCCTTCTCGAACCGGCTTCCTACACCTGATTCCATATGAGTATTCGTCCTCTCACTTGTAATTGTTTGGAACTTCGTAAGGCGTTTGGAACTTTGGAACTTCGTAAGGCGCAGAATCGCGCGAAAACGGGAGCGGATTGCTCACATCTGTGTCAGGTCGCGATCTCTTAATAGGTCGATATCAGATGGTTATCAAGTTTCGGCGGATTGGTCGGCATTTGTAGCATATGTTCGTTCTTCCGCCAGAGAGGTGATGCGAAATTATGGCATCAATTTCCTAGCATGCTAACTGCCGAGCGTGCATGTGCTTACTCTCTGCTGCCTTCCGTCTGACCTCTCCCGTCATTTGTGGAGAGGTGGTTTATCGCCGCTTAATTTTGAGCTGAAGTGGTAACCGGATTAGGAATAATGGAGAAATAGAGTAGAACGAAGGAAAGCGACGGAGAAAAGAAACAGAAAAATCGAAGAAAAAAAGAAACAAAATTAAAAACGCGCATACCTTGGAAAAACAGCTCGTCTCGTTGTATGATGCGCTGATATCAAACGTAACGACGCTTTAACTACAAAATGGCAGCGCGCTGATGTTAGAGTGCTGCAGCAGTAAAGTTAAACTGGGACGGCATTTACGATTTTGATATTTCGTGTAAAGTCAGTGTTGACGTGCAGGTAATTTGTCGAAGTGAGCGTTTAGCGAGAGTCAGTTGTTGTGCGTTGCCAGCAGCATCCTGGCTGAAATTGTGAAGCGTTTACGAACTTCGTTACGAGACTGTCTTATTTGTAGAACAATCATGCTAACGACCCATTATATGGACGAAGCGGATCTGCTCGGTGATCGTATATGTATAATGGTGAAGGGGAGATTGGCGTGCGCTGGTACATCAGATTTCCTAAAAACACGTTTCGGTACAGGATATTTGTTAGCGATCGCTCTTAAAGTAATTATTGTTATTATTGTTATTGATGCCGTCACATTTGCAGAAATGATAACACCGTATTATTAGGCTCTCATCTAGCAGTTGAAAAGATCGAGTTGACTGAATTTGAGTTCACTTCTTTTTCAAAGAATTTTATAAAAATATAGCCATTGGGAGTCGATTTCGATTCAGTTCGAGTTATTGCAAGTAATTTTATTTAGCGTATATTTGTAATTCGTTTTACTTTTATGTGAAAACGAAATTTTTCGAATCCTATTCATTTCTTTTCTTTGATTTTTCGGAAACATAGATCGAGTAACACAGTGATGTTAAAACTTACGGGCCATTTTCACTTCACAGGTCGGAGCAGGGGCCAGTTGGGAAACCCAAGGAAATGTTCGATCCCTTTTCCATGCCGATTTATGTTGATGTTTGGCTTTTTTTTAAATTGCAGCCAATTCCACATTCGCACTTGATTGCAGCAGAATAAAATATTTCGGAATTGTCCTGTCATTTGAAGCTAGGACAGACTTGTTCCTGAGGAGGAATTATATATTTACAAAATCTTATTTTAGGATCGCGCTACGATAGCGAATCGCTTGGACTCGTTGATGAAAACTGTGAGGACATTTGTTGACAATGCGCAAATTCAATCTGCAACTGCTCAACAGATTACCATCTTGTTGCCCGTTGAGCATAAGCCAAAGTAAGAGTTATCATAATTATGGCTTTTAGATAGTTTAGAGGGCCAGTGCGAATCACATTTGGATGCGTGAATTGTGTTGATAAAATGCTTTTAAAAAGTAATAGTTCTTTAAAATGGTATATGAGATTTCAGTGAAACTTGTTTGTCATTAGAGAAATACTAAGATATATTTTAGTACAATTAGGTGATTTTATCTAAAAATAGGCGCAATAATATATTTACTGTGCTTGCTATAGTTCAAAAACGAATTGCTAAAACATTTGCTTTGGACGCATTAAAATTCTCAGTTCGCACAGATCGACAGCAATTCAAAAAAGTAGAAAAACTGTTTTTAGAGTGGTTAGCGCAAATTTTATTCGTTTCATTCATCGGTTATCAGCAGTTTTCAGTGCTTTCTGAAAAATATTGTTGCAGGTTTTCGCGACTATTTGCTTGCTTAGAGGAAAATGGTGATGAATATGGCATCAGCTCTTTTGGCGTTTCGCTGAATACGTTAGAACAAGTATTCTTGACGTAAGCATTTTATTTTTTAAAATAAAAAGTAGGATCGTTTTTTTGACAAAGCATTATCTCCCTTAGCAGTTCGCCGGCTGTTTTTCTGGGACTTTTTTCTCTCAGGCCAAAATACTTTTCGACAAGGTTTTGTCAGTTCGTTGCTCCATGACTCGGAGTCCTTTCGTGACGAAATTATTCTTCAAGTTGGATATCGCCGACCTTTGTGCTTCGAATGCTCGCATAAACGCCTGATTTTTTTGCGATTTCTTGGCTTACGATCCTCAGCGACATCGCTACCACTCAGCCACGGGTTTTCCCTAACGAATTGATCCCAGAATTTTTTGTCGGGCTGCCCTTGTTTTCTTCGATCTCTGGCTGGTCAAAGTTCTTGCCAGCAGATCTTCGGTCGAGAATTTTTTTGCTCTAGGTTAGTTTTTGACTGCGGTAACTAAGGCATTAAGATGTCATATGTCGTTATGACTCATAATGTGAAGCGCACAAGTTTTAAGAGATAAGTGGTATGCAGAATGGCTTAGCACACAAATTGTTTGTGGGAGGACATAAGGTATCAGAGATATACAACGTTTCATGTAGTTAATACCGACTTGTAAAGTTAAATTTTGCTGTCTAACATGGAAGAGATTATCCTGCGTTTTCGCTTCACATTTCAAACATATAAAGGTTTTGCGCAATTACAGTGTTGGTGAGATGGCAGAGCCGAATACGCGAGGCAAAGATACGATCGATTTGGCGAGAAGACAAGCATCACAAATATGTGATCAGTCTCACGGTTAGCATTACTTCTGCAGTTATGTTGTACACTGTGTTGTGTATGATGACGATATAATCTTTAATGCACACAGTTATAACTTAGGTCGGGCTTTCAGCGTCTCTTCCCCCTCCCTTCATTGTCAAGGAGCAGCACTTGCAGCTGAAAGCCAAATTTTGAAGAAGGATGACCACTGGTGATATCAGACATTTAATTACGGATCAGGTAGCATCGAATAACAGCCGGGGTCGCATGTGTCATGTGAAGGGCGAAGATTTTTATTAAATGAGAGGATGAGAAAGCTTATTAAATTTTCTGTTCAGTGGGAGTTTGAAATAAGGCAGGCGAAAGAGAGACGTTCGGAAAATGCTGCTGCTAAAAATTGAAAGAAATAAACTCACACTGAAAATGAAATGTCGGGTTCTTCCGTCCGGGCATGTGTTATTCTTGCGACGGGTCACGATCCATTAGGTTTTAATTATGTTGATAGCAGCTACTTCGAGTGGGAGCTGCTCGGAAGTGCTGAGGGAGAAGGACTATATTCGAAACTAAATATCATTTGAGCACAGGATCATAAATTAAAAATTGTGAATAATTCGGTTGTTGTTATAGAGTAGTTATTGTGTGTTTGCAGAATGCAGAGATGGCGTGTCGATGTTGTTTTGGCAGTTGGTTGCTTTGCTGCAGAAGCGTTTTATTTGCCAGTTGCGGCTATGGCCACGACTGATCGTTCAACTGTTGGTTCCAGTACTGCTTTTGTCACTTCCCGCATACTTGATGAATCGAACGGTCACTAAAGATTACAAAGATTATGGTAAAGGTGTGTGATGTTTTCGATATTTTATATTATTGCTGTTATACAGAGAATAGAGAATGGTTTATGGGAGTTATTTGACTAAGTGGAAAAGATAGTTTTATAGTAAGTAATATTTGTTTAAGAAATTTTGTATTTAAGAAATTTCGGTTATTCTTAATCGGAGTTTCGTTTTGCTCTTCGCAAAAATGATTTGTTTTATTCCTTTCCAGTCTTTTTAAACACTGGAAGGTTCATGCCGTAATGGATTTTTTAAAAAGTATTTATGAAAGTTTGTTGTGATACAGCAATATGTCAAAGATTTGAGCATTCATTCGTTGGCTGATGAAAGCGCATTCGATGTTTATTTCTCTCTAAAATAGAATATAGGAATCAGATTTTAACCACCAAAGTGTTCCTTTTTGCAGCGCAGTGTGATTTGGAGAAAATTTGGTATCTGTATTTTCCTCTCCGTCAACAACTCGTATTCAGCCTTAGTGCTCATCAAATTTTTTTAAACAGTAATTTTTTGATGCATAGCATTTCGATGCTGGCTTCTCGAATATTTTTTCCTTTTTTTTTGGCCTCTACCGCAAAAAAATCAAGCAAACTGAGAATTTTCCACTTCCTGATGATATGAGTGTTTTCCTTTTACAGTAACGGCATTGGAATATAGGCAGGTTCAGTTTTACAGCTTTCTCTTCGTATCGTTTATCGTACAGTTTACGGCTAAACAGCAAGCGTAGCAGAAATCAGTTCACACTCTTTCATACTTTTGGAATAGATCGATAAAGGAAGACGCCAAAGCCAACTGAAATGAACACTCAGTTTGTAGCGCTCATTTTCACATGGAAGTTAGCATGTTTGATGGAGATTCTTTGGATGTTGCAAAACATCATGCGATTCTAGTCGGTGCAGAAAGCAAGCGTGCGAAGGCGCATAAAAGCGAAAGCTTCTCGAGGACATGAGTGAAACACTGCCTACTAGTTGTTTGCTATTGCCTCAGCCATTGTTCCCGAATGCTGCCGCAGTCAATATTTTTAATGATAACGGGGTTGCATAGAAATTTATGTAGCTTAGAACAGAACTTTTGCAGAGGTGACGATGAACGCAGGCCAGTTATCACCATCGGTGATTCCTCTGCAGTTCAGAGGTCAGTTACCAAGTTTCTCCAATAATCTAACACGCATTGTTAATGCTGTGCCAGGCTATACAATCCGAGCAGTTGCATCCGAGGCGAACATGTCGCGCGTGATCCTCGACACTCCAAAGGTGATCTTTAGTGTAAATTTTCCGATAAACTTCCGTTGTTTTATGAAGGCTGCAATCAGTGATGATCATAAATGCTGATAGTAGGGAAGCTTGAAATTAACAATAGTGCTATCTCTTTAATATCGACCGTGAGCAGCGGGACAGGAACACCGATAAAAAGGTAAAGTTGAACGGGGGAATGAGAGGAACTAAATAAATGCATCCGAATATTCTATCGTATCCCGAAATAGGATCTTTAGAAGTTTTTGATGAACGAATAACTAGTGCTTGTTTAATATTTGCTGCCATTATCAGTTTCCACCTTGATTCAAATTTTTTTAATTTCAGTTGGGGAGGGAAAAAAGGAGATGGCAAAACAAATCTAATGATAATTACTCATTGGCCAAGTGTCCATTTTGATGCTTGTTTCGGCATATCGAGGAGAATCTATTTTGATGGATCACCATTCGAAAATTAAATTTCCTTCCATTACATTGTTGCTTCTTCGTTTCATTGCAATTTTCGATTCGTCCTTTCCTCATTGTGGGTGCTCTTACTTGAAACAAGCGCTTGAGTAGCGCACTGAAGTCGTGTGATTGGCAGATTACATCTAGCGGGTAGTCGACGGCTGAAGATGAGTCTTCGAAGCCTATCAGGCACAGACGTGGCAATCGGGGCAATACGTAACCAGCCTGAAACACTATTTTGTACGTAGCCGGAATCTCAGTAGCGTCGCTGATTGTTGGGATACAAATGCAGTAGGCGTTTAATAGTAGTATTTCAATTACATTATTTATTGCTGTCATTAACAGATTAGTAGAAGAAGAAGGTTAGCTAGCAATTTAAAGGTGCTACCACCGTTGGGTGTCGCAGTAGTGGCCGAGAACAAGAGTGGTTTTCCATTCGTATTAGCATTTTTCAACGCGAAAGCACGACATGGTCCCGTTATTGCATCAGCGCTTATCAGCAATGCCAGGCTCGGCCAATCTCCGGGTATCGATTTCTGTTTCTGTTGTAGTCTCCTTGCGTCGTGTTTCGTTGATTTTTACTGCATGACCAGATTTTATTTTTCTTTGTTCTTCGGCATATTTCCGTGAATATATATTACCTTGAATTGATGCCATCCCCACTCTCCCCTCCCCCCTCCTTTCCCTCCCTCCCGTCCTTGAACAGAGGTCTCTGCTGGCACGCCATAAAAATTATAATTCCTCTTTGAAAAGTAGCCCGTCACCACATATGTACGCTTTCTTTAACATCTTTTTCTACCTTCCTCATCCCACCCCTCTTTCTTTGATTGAAATCTCTCCATGTAAAGCTTTTACTTAATAAAAGCTTTACATGGAGAGATTTCAGTAACTTTTTGAAATGGCATCACTTTATAATTCCCTTTTTGGGCGTATGTATACGTAGCCCAAAAAAGTTTTAATGTGCGACTCGTTCAAACAAGTAAACTTTTATAAATGATTGCTTTTCGAAACTTTTTTAGAATTTTATGTTGAAAGCCTTATATTTTTAGGTGCTGCTCGCACCACTCTTAGTACTGTGTGTGACCTCTGGCAGTGGGAAGTGTAGCGGAGCAGTCGGGGTCGAACCTGTGTCTCTCGCCAACTGGGCGAGATTCAGAGAATAGAGCCCTCGCTCGGTAAGCGAGAGACCCGGGTTCGACTCCCGGCTGCTCTCTTATACTTTCCATTGCTATAGGTCACACACAGTATTGATAACTTTTCATCCTACAAATTGCAGCATTTAGAGACCGCCTTAACCAAAGGCAGTTCGAGGATAGCGACAAAACGGAACACCCCCACCCCCCTTCCTTTCTTGTTTGCGCCTTTCAAATATAGGCTGTTGACAGTATAGAGGCACTTGTTATCTCAAGAGAAGAGGCCGTTCTTGTAGTCATAAAGTGTGTGATTTTCGGAATTGGTCGCTGTTAGTTTGTATATTAAGGTTTTAGTATACAAACTTTATTATTAAGCGGTTTTAGAGGCGAATCATATTAAGCGGTTTTTTTAGATTCGATTGTTGTATCGTTGTATCCATACGAAAATAGAAATGGACCGTCAGGACCTTTGCCAGGAGAAATTCAGGTGGCTATGGTAGCTCCGCTTATCGTATTCGTATTCTCGTTGCTGACGTGCGCATTTGTTATGCTACCCGTCGATGAGAGAAGCTGCAATTTCATGCACCAGGTATTGCTGCATCTGGAATACATTGGCCTTCCAAAAGCAGAGGAGTTTCTAAAGTTCATTCGTGGATAGCGCTTTCCCGCCCTCCCCCTTTCCCTCCCCCTCCCCGTCCCCCTCTTCTGCCTTCCTTTGCCCACCCGTCCTTACCTTTTCCACCACCACCAACCAGGAATAGAGTTACGCAGAATTTTCATTCTGGAGATACCCAAAATGCAAAAAACGTTATTTTTGATCGAGTGATTGAGGAGGGGGGAGAGAAGGGCAAGAGATTATTTAGCCAGTCTACACCGAACGGAACTTCTATTAATAATTTCAGCAACTGCTAACACGGCTTAGCCGATTCACCTACTGGTTCTCGGTGGTCTTATCCGATTTTTTTATCTATGCTTTGGCGTGTACGATATTTCTAATAATATTTGCTCTATCTGGTTGGATGACCGAACATAAAGCCGAGTAAGTTTTTCACTTAGAAAGACAGTTGGTACTAAGACTGTGCAGAAAGGTTAGAATGCCTACGATTTTGAGCTGCGGTTTGAGAATTTTTTTCGGCAGAGTTGAAGCTTTGCATTTATTGCACATATCAGTCTTCTCTTCAGTTAGATCTGTTGTTTCGAAGTTTTGCTTGAAATTCCGCTTCTGATTTTCCAGAAATCCATCCCGGCGCAACCGAGGTAGCTACCATCTGTTATAAGAATGTTCCCCGTTGACTAAATATTATTTCGGTTGGAGTACTACTTGTCAGTCTTTCTTAAGGTGCTTTTTAAAGAAGTGATTGATTCTTTATATAAATTGTTGTTGATTTTTTTGGAACTGTAAATGGGAATTAATCGGCTGAATTATAGGAAAATACTAGCTGTCTTTTGTGTGTGTGTGTGTATGTGGGTCGAGTTGTTTTGCCATATACTTCCGCTTGGCGAGCGTATGCGATGCTTTTCATGTAAGCGATTAATGCGTGCAATAATGCGAGAATATTTACCATATTCGTTTAGCTATTTTAAATATAATCGCTTTACCATTTTCGTCTTGCCATTTTACTTGAATAATTGTCGAATCGACTTTTATAAAGCCAAATGCGAAATGCTATTCAAAATACGTAATGTGCTATTACGGTTCGTAAGGAAAGTAAGTGATGCTTATTATCGAGTGCGGTATTATTCGTCATAAAATGATAAAACTACTGATATACGGCGTATCGCTTTAGTATCAATGTTAATTGCGTTACCAGATTTTGCGGCTTTTAGTGTTTGAACGTGTGGGCTTTTGCACATAGCTGAAAGGGGAGGAAAGAGTTTTTATTGCACTGCTACGCTACCATAAGCGACTATTATGCGTTTTTTTTTTCTATAAAGCCTCTTCCTCATCCAAACATCCAGCCGACTTCGTGCGTATTGCTCAGTGTGCGAACATTATGCAATAGGTAAATGTGTACAGATTATGTAATTGCAGTGTGACAGTGTTGTGGCTGCTATATTTCTGGTGTTGGGCCCCCTTCGTCTATGTGGTATCATTTTTATTCGATAGTTCTTCACGAGCCTATGTCGCATTGATCACCTATAGCGCAATGGTGTCGATATTCGCACAGATATTGTCGATGGTGCTGCTCGCATTCCTACCGGATGCACGACCTGTTTTTAATGTGATGGTTTTTTTTATAAAACCTTTCTTCCTCTTTTCTTTTTACTTGTTCACGCTCCTTATTTCCGCTAAGCGTATGCTTCAGCTGTAATACATCTAGGAAAAGCACAACTTTTTATTGTTCGTATGTAGTGACAGCAGAAAAGTGGTGGGATTTTCGCAGTCAAAACCATGGAAGAGGATGGTTGCTAAAAGAGGGGGAAGAGAAGGATGGTTGCTAAAAGAGGGGGAGGAGGGGTATAGAAGGAAGGCATGAGATGGGGATAGGTACAGAGATAGGCAAAAGAATTTGTGGTCAAGTCGAAGTCGTTTTTTACGCTTACTTTTTGATACTTTTCATTTTGTAACGAACGAGGCTGTAACTGATCACGTCGTCAGCCGGCCTTCGCGATGAGTGGCAGATATTCGCCGAGGCAGTAATTATTGCAGATAATGGTGCTGGAAATCCCAAAAGGTCAAAGGTCGACTTGGCAACAACCCAAAGCAATAACTGGCAACAAACACCACCCGAACAGTTTGGCAAATATCCAGACTGTTCGGGTGGTGTTTGCTCTAGACGAGTTTATAATCGGGAAAGAAAATAGCGGGAAAGGAATTCGTTTTCTAAACAATTGAACAGTTGTTCGGCGGCCGCAGTAGACTCAACATAGCGATCGAAAATACAGTTCGTTCGAAAACAATGGCAGAAAATTATTTGTTTGAAGTTTTCTGTCTTCTATCCCCAATAAGACTGCTATTTTTTATTCGAAGCTGTCGTAATTTAAGCTCAAAAGTCTTGATTCATCAGTTTTCAGCCGCTCCAAATTATCCTACCGCCCTCGTTGAGGAAGGTATTTGAAAACAGGTACAGAAAATACAACACCTCCACCTCCATCTTCCCGGCCATTACAGAGATTGCACACAACTCGGCAAGGGATGGCGACTGTGAGAAGACGTTGACTTTAATTATCTGTTTTGCAGACTGCATGTCTTCTCTTGTTGCCATCATATACGATGAGCAATGGACTGTTGATAATTGTCATGTCTGAATTGGCAGTAATGTTGCTGGACCATGATGGCAGCATCTATGATTGGGACGTAGGTTTTACGAGTGTTTTTTTTGAATCGTTCTCCTTTTATTTTCTTTTATTTATTGAATGTGCGATCGTAGATAAGTCTGCATCAACGGAAGTAACACTTTAACTGAGAGTTATTAGTCACATTGTTCTGTTGTGCTCTCTTACCTTGCTGGCACTTATTCGTTGAGGATATGGTCTGATCTCATGAAATAAACGTAGGCTTGTGGCTTCATCGGAATCATTCATTCTCACCCGTCACACATTCGTATTTTTCTGTATCTCATTCCCGACCTTGTTAGTACGGCCTTAGCTGTAGCACCGCATAAAATTTTTTGCAACTTCATATCGTTCTGTGATTTTTTTTTGACCCTCCTATAGTCTTGGTGACAGTACATGTTCCCACATTCTTCCTTTGCTTACAGCCTTTTAGCCTCACTGCGGTTGTGCGCCAGATCTTTTTTTTAAACCAGCTCTCTTCCATCTGCGAGTAAGATGACGTCCGGATTCCGGAATTATTCATTTTTGCTTTGTGTAAAGTTAGAAGTTACATGGCTTCAGCAACTTGGCCGCATTCTGACGATGATGGCAGTATCAGGTTTTATCTTTTGGGCGCTTCTTTGCGCAATACAAACGCAGTACGTCGCTCGTTTAATGCATTCTATTTGGAGAATCCCATATCGTGGAGCTGTCGTCGCTGACGTTAGTTATACCTTTTTTTATTGTTTATTTTTCTGCCTTTTAATATTTATTTTCTCTGTTTACTTGATACGTCTTGATACAACATTCGTTCATAGGCAAGGAGAGGAGCCGTTTCGAAAGACCGGACCGTACATGTTTGGTATAGTGCTTTCCCACCCGTCATCCTTGGGTTTTCTCAAACAACTCATTCCGAGTGGTGAAAACGACCCACCCTTTTCGGAAACTTTGTTAAACCAGCGAATTAAACTGTAAATGAAGATTCAAACAACAGGATTTTGAAAAGATGGGAAACACATCGCTTTCGTTGCTAAACGCTGATTTATTTTAAGCGGGCTTCGAAATGAGGAGAACTCCTAATTCAGAGAAAGAAGATTTTTTATAGATGGGTCCCTCTCATTTCGAATATAATAGGGTGGTATAAAGTCCCACTTTTGAATTTTTTCAAGAGAAGGGAGAGGAGGGGAGGAGACGGCAATGAATTGGGCGGGTGGTAAGTCGGCCTATGAACCTCGTCTTCAAATCACAGTATTGGTTCAGTGGTACTCTTCCGTCAAAATCTTCCGCCATTTCCTTATCCAGCAGAAATTTTGCGAGCAAGGTTATTTCCACACTGGATCCTTCCCCTATCGTCAGCCTGAATAAAACTGTTCACTGTGGTGTTTTCAGCAGTCGGACGAAGAGGACGTGGACGTACAGGAAGAACGCCGCTACGTGGATGCAACAAGTGATAGCGAGTTTGCACTCTCGGTGCGTGCCCTGAATAAATATTACGGTAAATTGCATGCGGTCAAGGACTTGACGTTCGGTGTAAGGCCCGACGAATGCTTCGGATTACTAGGTAAGAGATTACTGCACTTTGCTGCCAAGAAAACGTTAATGTCAGGAAGCCTAGTGGGAGAAGGGGCGTTTAAAGAATGAGGTTTTAATCATTCGTTCAAAATTTTGACGGAGAAGCGCTAAAAGGCCAACACTGGTTGTAGAGGAAGAAAAAACAAAAAAGGGCGCCGCGTGAGAACTTGAGATTTTGGAAATTCACCTAAATTCTTTCACCGATTGGGCTAGATCGCTTATACATGGACTGGAAAGGTGAAAGAGTTTAGGAAAGAAATCGTTGGGTTTCAAAAATCGTTTTAATGGGGCATATTATATTTTAGGTATAAATGGTGCAGGCAAAACGACGACATTCGACATGCTAACGGGTGTTTCAATACCTGACGGCGGCATAGCGGCAATTGACGGACGTCCCATTAGTCAAAGACAGGTCTGTTAATATTAACTTTGCTCTCTTTGGGTATAGGTAAATGCTTAGAAAGTTTGGGAAGGAGTTGTCAGAGAACGGAATCATTTTTTCCAGCTGACAAATATACGAGGTTCCAGCTAAGTCCTGTTCTTTTGACATTCATAAAAGACATGGCAATTTTCGGGCGTCAGGTTGCTTTGGCGTACGTTAGGATAAACCCAGTGAGGTTTTGGTGGGTTCATCTGTGATAGGCCAGAAATATGGATGAGCGGAAAGAGGATGAAAGTAGTGTAGTTAAGATGAAGTCAAGTTCTCAGGCAACGCCTTAATGCCAAAACCATTGAGGAATGCAGACGCTGTCGTACCCATCGGGCAGTCACGCCGATTTTGTCTTTAGACGACCTCCGTTGTGAAATGGGAAAGGAGGAGAGGGTAGGGGTTGCCTTCACCTTCAAGCATTCATATGAGTGCGCAAGCAAGCGAATAACAGCAATGGTTGCAGACAATTGGTTTCTGTCCCCAGTTCGATGCGCTTTTGGGTTGTTTGAGCGCAAGGGAGACTCTTTCGCTGATGGCCTCATTGTGTGGATGCGCGGATGTGCGCACTCGCGTTGACACTGTGCTTGACGCCGTTTCACTGAAACCGCAAGCCGAACAGCTCGTCAAAGAGTTCAGGTAGTATTCATTTCACTAACACACACATATGGTTAAGCAGGCGTGTAATCCTCATTGAAGCGCATATGGGGAGCGAGCGGAAGAAAGGGCGGCGAAAGTGACGAGAATGATTGCGGATAAAAAGACAAGAGAGTATGGATGGAATTATGACGTGTTTCTCAAGGAATACGGCAAAACAAACAGCACGAGAAAGCAGTACGTTTCGTCAGGCAGCGACACCTCACTCCTGAAAGAACTTAATCGCGTGGTCTTCATTATAATTTTCCTTCAAGAATTCGCTCCAAGCGGTAAGGGACGCGTATCGAATAGAATCTAGGCAGAGGCGTTTTAAGGAATCACCGAATGAGTTTTGTACAACATTCACAAACAGTGGGGAAAGAAGTGATTATGTAGGCGGTACTTAGTGAACTGACCCAAGCTAGAACATGACATCATCTATGGGTTTTGTGATCTCGAATTTGTTGAGTTCTTTAAATTCTCACCACTAAGTAATGTTCTAAAGGTCGACATTATGTGAACTAACTTACGGTTAGGTGTATGAAAAAAGTTCTTTGCATTGTATGATTAAAGTTTTAAATAATTTACTGCGAAATATCTTCATTGTTGCATCTCGCGAGATCTTCAGAAATTCTGCCAAGGTGTTTTTCGTGCAGAACATCTTACCAAAATGTAACTAAACGAAAGCCACTATTCTTTATTTTTCAAGTGTTTCTGTGCACTTTACGTTTCGCAATTACGTGTTTTATTCTCGTTGTGTACTGTTCTGCTTTCTTCATGCTTATTATCTATAGCGATTCTTCCCTGGCGCCATGGAGGTTTCTTTCGTCACCTGTAAATAAACCTGTGACAATGTGCGGCTGTATTCTTGCTTAACAGTTATTGAAAATTGAGCTTTTGCGAGTGCGAGTTAAGAGCGTACAGTAGAAATCCACCTGTTTGTTTTTAGAACAGCTTCCAGCAGAGTAACCCAGTTTTGCCGGGGGGGCGTCAAGGTTACAGTCATTTCTGCAGTTCATTTCGTTTCGACGTCTTTGTCAGCTTGTTTCATTTCACAGAGAGCGTTTTTCATGGCAAATAACGTGTTGAGCGTTTTAGTGGAGGACAGCGTCGTCGTCTGAGTATAGGAGTGGCGTTGATCTCACAAGCTCGTTTGATCGTTCTCGACGAACCAACTGCGGGAATCGACCCAAAAGCGCGAAGACAGATTTGGAATCTATTGAGTGCGATGCGTGAACAGCGTTGCGCTATGCTACTTACTTCGCACAGCATGGACGAGTGCGAGGCGTTGTGCACCCGTGTTGGCATTATGCACGCTGGTGCACTCATTGCCATCGGCAGCCCTCAACACATTAAATCGCGGTATCATTTTGGTGGAATTTGGACATGACAGAAGAATAGGGTAGAGTACCAGGATTTATTGATCTGGATTTTTGCCCGTATTAAGCGAACCATTTTGTCGGGCCTTGTCAGAAACTTGGTTTGTTAAAAATTGTCGAATACTTTAGAAATATGATCGCAGTGAGATGCGTCCGTGACATACACGGGCAAATCTGCCTCGCAACTCCTTCCCATCCATCCTCCATTTTGCAACAACAAACTTCTGCCATAAATCTGCTGCGAGCTTCCACCATCTACAACCGAAAGCTGAAGATAGAGAACTGGGTTTTTGTTTCTTTGTCATCTGTGACTTATATTTAGTTTTAAGTTAAAGGTACCATGCACGATTTGCGAACCTTTTGAAGGCAGCAAAGCTTATGACAAGAGTGGATCAACATTACCCTTTTTTGTCAGATATGGAGAAGGCTATACTTTAACGTTCACTATTGGAGACGTTGTTAAAAGGGACGAGCTAGTTGAAGAGGTGTCTCACGCATTTCCTAGCGCAACACTGAAGACTCTTCATAAATCTACGCATATTGTTTGGCATCTTGCCAGACGCGAAAGTGACAGGTAATATTTATCCGTTTCGTTTTTTACTTTCTTAGAAGAAATTTGAAAACGATTTTTTTTGTAAAAAATTCAAAAAATTTTTGTCTTCGATTCTATGCTGTTGAAAAGTAGGCCATTGTTGTGAGAGTAGACCTCCCGGCATTTGCTACTGCCATATTCGAGAGACATGCGATCAGTGCAAGGATTACTTCGTATATTTTCTGTTTTGTTAAATTTGTTTTTAGCTAAAACATCAGTGTATCTTCAGCCCCAATGTACCTCCTTGTGTAATTGCGGTACAGATGTATTAACGAGGGATACATGCGAAGAGCCTCAAGAATACGGCACCTTATCTCTTCTCAGCATCGGAATTTTATGGAGATTGTGGTCTGTGTTACTTGAACCTCTCTTTCCAAACAATAATTTTGGACAGATTTGTGCATAACAGTGAGGTTTTTATCCATTGTTTGTAAGTCACCATATATATCTCAGCTGTACACAATTTATCTTGTTGTTCCATTCTTTTCCGAATATTTTTGGAACATTGTCTATTTTGAAAGAGTGATATCCGGGCCAAAATGGTTGTATTGCAGGTGGTCAGAACTGTTCCGAAAAGCGCACAGCCTGGCATGTTCGCTTCCTTGGGTACTAGATTATTCGTTAGCGCAGACGACTCTTGAAGAGGCATTCCTAAGGTTATCGCAAGCCGACGAGCACAATGCTGAACACGAATCCATTGCAATTGTGCAGCGTAACGCATCGCTGGATGTTGCAGCTCTTTTGTAGCGAGGTTATTCAACAAGGTTTATATCTCTAACATGATAAATTTGAGTAAGGAGGGAGAGAGAGGATTATTACTTCACTAGGTGGAGTGGTTTTCGGAAATTTTGTTTTTCTACCTATGAAAATAGAAAGAATGATCAGAGGACCCAAAGAAACTGCTATGCGAAAATTAGTCCCTCTTTTCCGTCCGATCAGAAATATTTCATGAACTTATACATGTTCCTTTCCATCTGGTAAGGTAAAGCTATTTTTGAAATCAGCGTTTATTCATTAGCGAAGTCGACAAGACAGTACGTTCAACGGGCAAATGCTTTATTTGGAGCTCTAAGCTGATCGGATAATGGCTGCAGAATTTGTCGTTAAGCTTTATTGTTTCAGACCAATGAAAACGATATTTTTTTCTCATTATTGCACTTACTGATATAATTAGTTTCTGATATTGTTAGACTTTGACATCGTACTTTAATGTTATTGTTTACATGGAAGCACTCACTGGTTGACATCATGAAAAAATTGTGACTTAGGCACATACGTTTGTGTTTTGCGATGATAGTCAAATTACGGTGTAGTACAGCCGCATTATCATGAGTTTGACTTTGACAGCTCAAAGTGATTCAGAAAATGACTTTTTATTCACGATTTCGCTACTAAACCGAATGTGGAAATGTTCGTAGCGGTGGTGGTAAAAAGCGGTATGTGACGTGTTCTTTCGATCATTTCTCTTGAATACAGTGAATTTGCCTCGTCGTTGAGACGTGAACTTTTATTTCTTGTTTGTGATAAAATTTTGCTTATAAGTCCTTTTTAAAGAGTGTTGATAGGCGTCTTTTCTTCAATGTACATATTTTTTAATGAAATGATGCCTATGTTGATCTGCAAAATATGGTGCGGAGCGTTGACGCATATAAGTTGGTTGGTTGTGTTATTATTATACGATGTGTTTCGAACGCGCATCGCTGTACTGCACACATGTGATTTTAAATGCTGTTGGCCATGTACAGCAATACCATATTCTACATGTTTTCCATCTCTACTTTTTATATTATTCATATGTCGATCTTTCAGTTTTTTTTTCTTTTGATAAGCACATTCCGTGGGAATTGGCAAAAGTAGTTTAAGTTGAATGGTTAAATTTTTGTTACTGATCGGCCAAATAAGCAGCGTTTGATTAGTAGTAATTCGAAACAGATTGTATTTGGAGATTAGATCACCTATATCGTTTCGTTCGAGTCATGCTTGAGTTCATTTTGCGTCGGTGAAAGTTAAATTCTCGTGGACGTAATGAAATTTACAAACGCCTTTGCCAGCTTCTCTTCCATGTATTCTTATTCTTACCGCCCGGGCCTTCAGTGTGATGTCTCGATGCTACTGAGATACCGTCGCATGCCGAGCACAGCCATCCCTTTGCCTAGTAGCTTGTTGCCAAGTACCACGCGCTAGTGTCAGTGGTATGGTGGGAAGCAGCGGGGAATTGAACCCGGGTCCCCTCAGGCGAAGCGGGGGCTCTACCACTGAGCTACTGCCGCCGCCATTTTATACGTGTAGTACTCAGGAAGGGTTTAAGATTGAGGGGATCGCAGCCGATAAGTCGAGAAGTCCACCTACCATTTGTCTTTAAGACGCTAGGATGAAGGATTAAGGTAGTTAAGATTTAATGACGGCCATGAATATTTTAATATGGCAATGCGTTTTTTTTAAGATTTGCTGTGTTGCCACGTTCATGCATTGTTTCCTACTCTTCTTTAGTAGAAGTTATAGACGCGTTCATAAAGGAGTAAACCTCTCATAATGGCCTACATTGGCATGCTTTATGAGAGAAAATGGCCTACATTGGCATGCTTTATGAAAGAGGCGTCTTTTTTTGTGATATAAATGAAAGTGGTCCAATTCAGCAAATTATATTGCATAATATTGATGAATTAGTCTTCGGCAATGTTTTTCTTCACTTTTCAATTACTGATTCAGGAATTATTTATAGTTTGTGAAGTTACACTTTTGAAGTTAATGTCTTTTATAAACAGTTTTATCGGTTGTTTTAAGTTATCGCTTATAAAAATTCATTAAGTGGCGGCTTTTGTTGGTTAAAAAAATCGATCGTATCGACTATCGACTACAGTTCATGCAGATCGCTCGCTTAGATGGAACTGTGTAAAATACCTATAAACGAACGTTAAGGGGCAGCGATCGGACATTACCGAAAATGGCGCTGCAAATGTTTCTGGATGGAAGTTAAATTTCATTGCAAATGGCAAAAAAATGGAACTTACAAGTTCAGAAAAAAAAATTGAATCAAATCGAAAACAGCTGATGAAGCAAAAAAAAGAGCTACAGTCGTCTAAATAGTTCTATGTATGAAAAAGCTTCGCTTCTAGTATAATCCGGCTTCCAGAAGTCGGTTGGCATTTTCATGAACATTTTATCCCTTCATAGCCGAAGAAAAGAAAAAACGATTCGAGAGTTTTGAATTCACGGTTGAATTTGCTCGTGGGTTCAATGAAGCGTTCCAAGACTTTCAAGACAGCGGATAACGGAACGAAAAAGACTTTTCGAAAGATCTCGTTACCGTTAGAGCTCATCAAGTCGACAACGACTGCGCCGAACTGGAATATGGACATATCGGTTTGAAGAAGCCTAGAGAAGTAGGAAAACGAAAACATAAGGCTCGCACCGTATGCATGTGCAAATGGCGATCGCCTAGTTGAGCATGCGTCTTACGCTTTCGGTTTGCTATAATCTGTGGTTTCGCAGTTTCTTCAAGAAGTTGCTGGCTGCGGGAGGAAGTTCGAAGAAAACTGTAAGCATTGGTCTTAAAAGAGACAGCAAGGGTTATTCTAGTGCAGTGCACTGTAACGTGATGAAGGTCGTTGTTGGCTGTTCCCTTAATCGTTACCGTCATTACTTTTTCGGTTGGAACGAATAAACGATTGAGCTTCGCGCCTGACGGTGTATTTCCTGTAACCTTTTTTTCAGATTTTTTACGGTACCCGTAGAAACTTCTTTCTTATCGTAAGCCGCACATCACCGTATCACTTGCAGAAATGCTTCTAGGGCAAGAAAGTTTTTAAGAAAATTTCCAACCACCTTTTCGGCGTGCAAATGAAATTTTCATCTTTTTTAGGCGTACGAGATTCGCTGAATTTATTCAAGCGTTTGGCTGATCGAAGAGAGACAATTCAAAGTTTTTACTGAGCAACGATGTGTCAGACAGCACCGAAAATGGACGAGTATCACAGCAAACAATCTAACGTCCGCAAGCTTATTTTTTCCGGCTCGCCTGCTGCTGTTGGAGGTAATAGTTATCAGTTTGACTCACCACTCATCCACTCTTGCTTGCTAAACTTTGGCGCAACAAAATTTTTAGATGTGAATAAAGTAGCAATAAGCTGATTCTCAAAAGTTATCTTCCTAGCTTCCTATAAATTTTAGGCCTTCTACCTAAGAAATTTGCGCTTTGCTTGGCTTTTTCGGCTCGCTTCACATGCGCCTTAACTCAAAAATTTTCGGCTCATTGTCTTCACTGCGCTTCATCAACAGTTCCAAAGTTTTGGCGTCAGAACTTTCCCAAGACGTCTAGAGAGGTTATTGGGCGTGAGTTAGACTTTTTTCCATTGTGACGACTTCCAGGAACCTTGCATCATCCCGGTACCAGTCATATGGCTCTGGAGAGCTGAATTTCAAGATTCCCTCAAATTTTGTCCGAGGGATCATTCGACGCGTTGAAAACCATATATTACCGTTCGTTTATATGCTGATTACGTGACACTGTCAAAATTCCGTAAGGTCTCGTCTGAATAATGATAATGACAACTAAAAAACGGTGAGGAACTTTTAAAGTTCATTTCTGCAATCTTTGTTGCGAATCATAGAAAGTTGTAGAGTAACAGCACTATGACATGAAAGTTGGACTGGCTGCTCTTGACGAACCTATGGATTTGTGGACTTTTTTAAAATGCGTTTTTCGCACTGAACATTGCTGTTCACAAACTATATGAGTCAAACAGCATTCGATCAGCTGTCGGACTGAGAAGAACGATTGTTGACAGCGCGTTTATAAACCGATCGGCTAGTTTGAACAGCGTACGTTTTCAAGCATCTTTCGTCGCTTTTCGAGTACTTGCGCAGTCGATTTAGTTTTTGCGAACGGTGCTGAATCTGGAGCTTCTGTCATCATCGGGCTCCACTTAGGACCCCGACGTTTTGATGTCAGAATTACACCAAGAGTTATTTATCGCAGAGGAGGCAAGAGGATTAGCAAATCTGCTGCGCAAAAATGCTTTTCGAGTACTTGCGCAGTCGATTTAGTTTTTGCGAACGGTGCTGAATCTGGAGCTTCTGTCATCATCGGGCTCCACTTAGGACCCCGACGTTTTGATGTCAGAATTACACCAAGAGTTATTTATCGCAGAGGAGGCAAGAGGATTAGCAAATCTGCTGCGCAAAAATATAGTCTTTACTTTTTTACAATGCACAATCCTGCGATACCTACACCTCGGAGTACTGTTTTTTTGGTTCTGCGCTGTCGGTCTCACAGTTCGATCAGATCTCGTCAGCAGAAGCTTACAGGCATGCTGATCACGAGTATGGACTTCGTTTCCCCCAATACGTAATTCTGAAACCTCACCCAGCGGAGCTGTATCAGCGATACTTGATGGGTGAGAGCCCCGGAAGTAGGTATAGCGCAAAATAATCGATATTCTTGTTCAGCATGTCGTACAACCCCTTCAGCCAAGTTTTAGTGAAGTTCCTCTGGCTCCTATGTGGCCTCCACCTTCTAATTGCGATTCTCTTCAATATTTCTGAAACGACGAGGGCTGATCATAGAGGGTTAATTTGGAGACGGTTGTTACCTTAAACTGGGCGGGCAGCATCTCAGTAGTAGGGCTACCGCTTCGTATGCGGGAAGGCCTGGGTTCGATCCCCGGCTGCTTCCCGACGGATCGCCATCAGGCCGACCACCGAGCGCTCCGAAACCGGTCAAAACAACCATGCGTGGGCACGGTTGTCAGCTCCGATACGGGAATTGATGAAACTACAGCAGCCTTCGCATCCGTTTACATTAGAGTAGGCCACTCGCTTTTGTGCTGCTATAGTTCGGTATTTCAAATTTTTGCGTCGGCTACAGTATCTAACGCGATTGCGTTCGCTTCGAGGACATTTTTGCAAGCTCGCAATGTTTAGCGCTCAATTCGATAGGTGAGCTTATCGTGTGCTGGTTGGCTTGTGGAGCGCTCAGCGGGATATCACCGGCTACTTCACTGGTGGCGATGGTAGGTGATTGTATTTGTTGCGAAGTTGGTAGCTGTTGATGCGTAATGAGGGGCGATAGCAGGCAGCAGTGGAATTTGCTCTCGTTACTCACTTTTTTTTTTACCAAATATCACGCATAGCGCGTGCATAACAAAGAAATATGTTACACAACTAGAAGTTCCGAGGAGTACGTTGGTGGATAACGACGACGAGTTACGTTTTGCTGAAGCAGTAACAATCAAAATGCGAAAAAGTATTAGCCAACAACATGCATGATCGGTGAGAAGACAGCGTAGTTGTTATGTTTTGCTAAACAAATTCAAATCGATAAATCGTCATGCTTTTATTCGTATTATTTTACCTCTAATTTCATATGTATAACTGGTGATTGTAAATTTCTTTTTTTTGATAGTAGGAACGGTTATTAGATGGGTGAGGTATATTCAAAATTGTGCGTTATTTTCTGCGTAATTTTAAGCATCTGATTCAAAACATCCAATCAGAGAATTGTTTTGAAACGTTTAGTTTTTTAGGTAGAACGAGACTTGCATGAAAATAAAATAAAGCGCTGATGTTTAGAGAGAGAATCTTTATTTACAGTAAAGATGTTTACAGTATCTATCCTTTGGTGTAAATGTATATGTTCTTCGCGCTGGTCCGTTTAGACACTAAACTTGCGAAGTGCACATGATACGATCACGTGATCTATAAAGGACTTTTTACAAGAAAGTACTGTATACAGTTTAACCATAAATTGTCACCAACAATGAGCGTATTAATCGAATTGGCATTGAAGTGTGGTTTACTATCTGCAGTTCGTGAATTTCTTTCATAAATATAGGCTTATATGTTACTTGTTAGTTTATATTTGTACTGTTTCTTTTAATTACAGCAATGAAATACCTAAAGCTGCGCGTTCATTTCTGAGCTTTTCAAAACTAATCCGCCTATCCGGTTCCTCCTTTTGCAGTTAAAATACCGGCCGCCATGTTATTGGCTGTTTTGAAGAGGTATTTATTGCATTCAAAGTGGTTTGAGCTTATAATGTGTTAGGAAAAAATTTATGCTACATTTGCCATCAACTAGGCCTACGAACTCGTTTTGGATTGGCTTATATATTTTAAGTTTATGTAGAATATCTTCCTGCACAAGTGCATTTCAATCTCGAATGAGCTTTAATGACATTCGTAAAATGTTTGCTTGAATCACCTCTTTCATAAAATTATAGCCTGGAAGCAGTGGTGCGATGTATATGAGCAGTGCATAATGTATTTTTATGGAGGGTTTAACGTTGCTGATGCAGCATTCTTAAGCATTCGAGACCTGCATTTTTCATCTGCGACGAAGAAAAACCGTATTCAGAATGAATAGGAAGTGCTAGTTGTTTCTTCCGAATTCATTGCTTTTACTGAAGTTATAGTTTGTCGATAAGTTTCCAAATTTTGTTTGAGTTCGGTGGGACCTTTTTTGATTGCCGATTGTCGTGTCGAGAATATCTCAATTGCAGATGATTGATTTTGAAGAGGATAGTGAATACAACAGTTTCGACAAGATGCCACGCTTACAGCGAATGGTCTACAGTAGACAACAGCAGCACTCATTGAATGGATTGCATGACTTTTCACCGGCTTCGTCCCGTGCTGTTCGATTGATGCAGTCGTCACCAGAACAGTCAGTACAAGCTGTTAGTGTTGATTGCGGTTCGGCGCCATACCAACGCCAACGTGATGGTGACAGTTCGCGTGATGGACCAGCTCGGCGAGTTTTCATTTGCCAGCAGAATAGTGCACGAGGACGAGGAAGAGGTAGAAGGTCAATTGGTTCAAGAACCACGCGACATGATCACAATTTCTGTGCGACCACTGCGCCACCGGATTTAAGAAACGGTGGAGAACCTTTATCGCCAAGCATTTTGGCTGCAGAGTCTGCCAGTCTTGAAAGCTGCTCTAATGATCCAACCGTTTATTCGCCTCGTACGCGTGTCCTGGTAATGTTGCTTGACCTTTCGGGTGTTCGTGATGCCATTTTCCAGCAAGTTGAGCAGGGCTTGCAAAAAGACGATAAGGTGAGTGTTGTATTGGTTGATTATTTTCTTTTATTACTTGCTCATGTAGATTACCATGATAAATTCCTTTTTGATTTCAGTGTGAACTCGATAGTAATTTGACGTCCGAAAACAACAAAAATGAGTGAGCGCTGGTTGGTAGATTGCGTCAAGGGGGGGGGGGGCATATCACATGACAGATTTGTGAGAGCCCACCTGAACGGTCTTTTTTTGCTAGATAGTAGCACTCGCTTTCTCGGCTGTGCGATTACTGGACCATGATTGTGAAACGTTTTATGCTTCATAATTCATGGAAAGCAGTTGTCACAACAGTGACATAGAGTATCGCGCGAACTTAAGTTCAGAATTACACAAGTTCGACTAAAAATTTGAGTGCGGCATTGAGTTGGCTTAGGAGTTGGATAGTTCAGCTTCATTGCGTCTTTGAGGTAACATTTCAGTTTAAAATTATTGCCTTTGAAAGAAGGGAGATTAAGTATGCAGATGAGTCGTTGTACCATAACTGCTTGGACATCGTGCACTCTGTGCCATTCATTTTTTATGGGCAGGAAACATACATACTCTATAGCAGAGAGGAAACAGTGATGAGGTTTTGAGTTCTTAGACTGTGTGTCATCATATCTTCATATGACTATTTCTGATTGCCTTGGGAGATGTTATAACAGTGAATCCCGCTTACGGTTGATCGGTTAGAGGAGGGACTGAGTTTTAAATAAGTTCGTATTGATATGCCGATGAGTTTTTGATTTTCAGGCACAAATGAGTTCTAAGATGGTTCAATTCAAGCAGATGAGCGAGTTTCCGACAATTTGGGAGTTTCGTAAGTGGTTTGCTGAGGAGAACGAAGATCGCGTTGCCTGGCGTCTTGTAGGCAGAATGTGTTTTGCGCTGAAACCGGTATTTCTATTTTAGTCATTTGGAGTTTTGCTCATTTCTGCTTTTCAGTGGCAAAAACGATTACCATTGTAAGTTATTATTCTCAGATCGCTTCTGGGATATGTAGGAGTGGAGTTGACCTTGCCCTGAAAAAGGCATTTTTGTTGTGATTCCCTACACATTTTCCGAGTGGCTTTCCTCGGTTAGCGTAGCGTACATGGATTTTCTGAAGAAACATTTTAGTAATGCTTGAACGCTTCATGAAAAAATCGATTATCTTGCATCAAATAAGAAAGTGGAAATTTATGCTTTGTTTATGCCGCTTTTGCTTTGGTTTTAGGACACACTCTTTCATATATCGACGCAGCCAAGCCGAAAGCTAAGAGAACAGATTATCCTTTTCTCGGACTGACGAAATAGTTTAAGTGTCAGTCGGCGCCGTGATAGGAAGACAAAAAAAAAAAACTGAAGCTGCAATTTGGGTTGGTACCGCCAGTGTCGCAGTCTTAAATGATATTGAGAGAGTACACCTACTTTCCCGTCTCACTTTAACTGTACGTACGAGTTTTTTTGCACACAACTGTTTTTGAACAACACGTGAACGGAGTGGATTTTGCTTACCTTAGCTTTTATATTTCAAATGTGTTTGGTGCTAATACCATTTTTGTCACAGATGTCTCATTACTGTTTTCAGTTTGAGGTACATGTTTATATGTGCAAACTTTGCGACCGTTGTCCATGCTTATTGGCCGTGCGCTATTCTCTTCTTTTCGATGAAGTTCGGGTTGGTGCTGCTTTGTTTATTGAACATTGAAAGCAGTAAACGACCGTTTGTTTATTTTTCTTCGGACTTCTAAAATTTTACCTTAAATGAGCACATTCGGTTCCATTTTGTTCACTGTAATTACTTACCCGTCATTCGAGGTTTTCAGCGTCACGTCTCCGAGAACCTATCAAACCTTTTGTATTGGGGAGTAAAACTGCTTCATGCTAAACTTCTGTTTGAATGAAATAAAATGCAGCAAAAGATTTTGGTCAGCGTTGTTTTTTATCAGAAATGTTACGAAGGATCTACCAAAGTAATGTACAGAATAGTTTCTGGATTTTTTAATGCAGTAAAATCTTCATTCGATCTGTTGTTTGGTAAATGAGGTTCTCTGTTTCTATCTCTTTGTGTAAGTGCTTTCCTGGCATTATTTCTTCGGAAAAGATTTGTGCAGTCTGTCAGTTGAGCGAAAATGTGGATGGAGTAGCCACCAGTCTCTTAGGGATATGCAGTTTATAGGATTTATTTGAGTACAAAACTGATTGCTATCAGCGGGTGCGTCGATAGGCCTTGTAAAGAAGTTATTAAAGTCGTGGTGGGTTGACAACAGTGATTGCAGGTGTATCACGCAAGGCAGCATGTGCATAACGAGCAGCAGAAGCAAGAACGAGAAGATGATGACGTACAAATTATTTGGCCACCTCCATCTGAGAAGAGCTGTGAACAAAATGCGAACTCATTGAAAGGTAACGCGTATTACGTTTCGAAGAAAGTGAGGCGTTGATGAGGGTAAGTTTACGTGTGATTTACGTAAATAGCACATATGGTGTGCTAAAAGTGATGCTGCTATATCGCTGTTAGGGCATCAGACGTGGCACGTGTGGTTTGCTATGGGTGATGTGAGGTAGTTAATTAGAGTTAGGGAATGCTTGCTTGCGTCTTTTAAGGTGCTTCTGAAATAGAAATGCTTCTTCATTTTCACTGGTTGCGGCACTTTAAACGATGAACGCAAACGGTAAAAACGAAATAGCTTTTTTTTTTTTATTTGGAGGCCCCTTCCGAGCCGAAACATAGCATAAGTAAAAGAATTTATTTTTCGCAGAAGGCGTTTTGCATTTGGTCTGTTCAAATTTCTGAGCACATCTTCGACTTATATTTGGTTCATGCCAACGGATATGATAATTTGAGCTAAGAACCAGAAATCTGGGCAAATTTTCCGAGGAATTTTCATTTCTGTGGTGGAGTACTTTTGGAGAAGGTACACGAGACATACGCATTTTCCACGGTACTTGTTTGCTGTTTACTTAGTCGTCTGTATTTGTTTTAACGACTGTCTGCCGTATGAGATTTTTTTAGCATGGGCATGGTAACGGTGGTAATCTTTAAAATTTTAATCATCAGTGGGTATTGCAAAATAAATCCATAAATGTAAACGTCATTAGCACATAAAATGGACAGTAACGTTATGGAATTGTATCGTAGAATAATGATGGCTCACGAGGGCAAATTGTTAAGTAATTTTGCGAAATGGCAGCAGTAGCCTATTGTTCGCATCTTTGTTCCTTACATGGGTATTTAAAGAACAATCCTTTTTTTCTTTTTGAGTAGAATATGTCGAGGTCTGGGATTATAAACAATAAGTTAGGTGACATGAGGTTTAACTGTGCGTGGCGATGCAGTCAGTCTTCTAGTCAGCAAACATTGGGATGGCGTATTTCAACGAAACTAGAACATTAGAAATACACTGAACAGGGTTACCTCCTCCCGTGTAGTGAATGAGTGACTGGTCTAAGTGAACAAAGATTTTATATTTTGAGGGATTTCACTGATTGCAGGACAAAGTCCCACGAGCATGACGTCTGGCTCATCGTCACCACAGCTGGTTAACGCAGTCGGTATCATATCAGTATCACAAGATTCAACACTGTCGCCCTCGGTCAGCGACCCATTGCACGAGGAACTAGCGAACTCCGAGACTGGGTCGGCTAGTACCGCCATAAGCATAAGCCCTGCTTTAGCTGGTGATTGCGAGAAGTCACCTAGCAGTAAAACGAGCAACAGTAGCAGTCAAGTGGGTCCAGCTGAAGATCTTCTGTCCAAAGTGCTTCAAGAAGTTGACATACCTCACGACTGTGGGATGAACACAGGCTCTTATTCGAAGGTAACTCGCGAAGGGGACGGGCTAACTAGCACGATGATAAGGTTTGATAATGATTCGGAAGTTGTGGTTGCACGTGAAGAAGAAGTTACAACCAGCTGCAAGAATTCTAAAGGACCATCAATTCTTGGAAAGCGCGGCGAGAAGATCAAAATGCAACTTGGAGCAGTTAATACACCGTCTTCATCATTACCACATGCAGCGTTCACAGTTACGAATGGTATCTCCGGCGTCGATACTAGGTGGAATTGTTTGACTTCTGGTATAAATTCGGAAGGAGTTGGGGCTGAAAACGGGACTGCTCCTGGAGTGCAGAAACGTCGTATATGGCGACTGGTACCTCAACAACAACGGTTCTTAAATGAAGGGGTCACGCTGAGAGGTACAATTAAAGTGCGACGGGTACAAAGCGTTCAGGCAGTTGGCCATAAAGTGCCTGGCATCAGCATTTATGAGCCTGAACTGCAAGGCATAACTGTAGTAGCGCCCGGCGAAGGCTGCTTCCAATCTCAACCGATTGACGCTTTGACAATGGAACAAATTGAAGCACTCAGATTGAAAAGGAAAACCAAGCCCAGCAGTATTGTGGAGCCAATTAAACAGGATGAGTCTGAGATGATCGAGGGGGTAGGGCATGAAGTTCCTATCGAGAAAGGAGGAATAATGGCCGATGAGTTAATGGATTGTCTCGAGTCGGAGTTGGTTTCACTTGGCCATGATGTGCAGCAAACATCATCAGGCATTCAGCAGTTGACGGTCGGTGATACAGAACAGCAAGTACAAAATGGAATCAAGGATCGGCATGCATTTAATGTGAGTTGTGCGTTGCTATCGTCTGCTGATGTTAATGTTTTAAGGTGTAATTTAGTTGGATTTTTATGTCAGTCGATGAATTAATTCTTGCGGCCTAGGATATATACGATCCCGCAAAATATCAGAAGTAGCGCGGTGAAAGCAGGGAGTGGTCAAGCATTCGTTGACCATCATCATGCGAGCCCACTGTCTTCTTCTGTCCTCCATTTTAAACAGTTGCCCATCTCTTTAAAGGGTCTCCACGCAACCCCTGTTATTCCACACTTACGAGGGTTTTTATGGGAAATCACTGAACCACAGGTTGAGCGTGAACACACTTCCACATGGCCTGGGAATTTGGACTATTTTAACTATAGTGGGATGACCGGGATTCGTTTGCTAGATTTTCTCCAAGTGCTTTACTTGTGTTCTCAAGTGTAGTCGCAAATAACTATAGAGGCAGTCATTGGGTTACAAATTTGGTGTGATCTCGAAGTACTGCGCTTAGGAGGGGCATTTTTTCGCAGAAATTTTGCCCATCCTTTTGGGATAGTTCGATTTGAAGGCTGATATTCTTTGTTCAGCTGGCTATATATGTTCATGTTGGAGCAGTGGCTTTTTGTTTCTTCATTCATTGTAGTATAGAAGTTGTTTTTTCTTTTCTTGTAAACCCTGACCACTTGTTTGCCTTCTCGACATGCTTCTTGATTGTGTGCTTAAATCTCTTTAGACTTCTATTGAGCCAGCATTTTTCTTTCTTGAGTAAATGGCTCAGTTTGGCATAATTCGGTATTCCTCTCTAAGGCAGTGGTCATGTTTGAAGTTTCTCATGAGTAATTGCAGTCACTCGTACACGTACGTGTGTGTGTTCTTCTCAGTGATTTCGTATGATGAGGATAAGTAAAGTAAATTTGTGTGGGATGGACTAGCACACTGAAGAAATTTAAAAAATCTACTGCAAGCATTTTCTGTTCTTGTAAGGTGCTTTCAGATTAGCCGCGACAAAATTCAGGACCGAAATATGCCCGTCTGTTTGTTACTTGTGTCTGTTTGTGTATAACATGTCAGTGTTCATTAATAACGTATTTTTGCGATCTACAAACTCGTTATTTTTGGTGTTCATTAGAATTCGATGATAGTTGCGTTTTATATCTAACGTTTCTGGAATTTCGATGGAAGTGACAATTTTTATGGTTTATTTCAGGGTGACGTCGATGATGGTTCTGTACCTTCCTTATCATCATCTCTTGTATCGTCGCCTTTTTGGAGGTATCTTTTCAGTTTCCTTTGTTAAGTAACGTATTGCCTAGTAGCGCTGGCAGAGAAAATGTTGATATATGCACGCAAAAAAAAAGTTGTAATCCTCTAATATTTCTCTTGGAACTAGTTTTTGTTTTAATTTTTATGTTCTTTTACTTTTCGGGAACACACAACTTTCATCTCGTAAATTTCAAGCAATCGAATTGAATTAAATGTTCTCAAAGCTGCCTGTGTTTTTTTTTGTTTGATAGGAACTGCACAAAAGGTTTTTATTATTCGTCCCCTAGAACAGTTTTTTTTGCCTTGCGAATATATGTAAGTGGGAAAAAGGTTTGACAGCAAAGTAGGGTTTACATTTAATGAAGGCATTTGGTGACATGAATTTGAATAGAGGTCTGTAAGGGAGTAATTCTGTGCAAATTTTAACGAAACAGTATGTAAAGTGAAATGAGTACTAAGCATGAACGTGAAGTACATCGTGCTGGGGGCGGCCATCCTTCAAACTAATCTGGCCAAGTAATGTTTGCAGTGATAAGCGACGAGCAGAAGAGATTGTGAATCAGTTATTATGTTATATGAAAGGCAGTCTGTCGCCTCGCGATCAGAGGGTGTGCTGCAAGCGTATTCTAAAAGTGCTCGACACTGTTTCTCAGACAGACCAAAGTCCGCTGATCTCTTAATTGCTCTCTGCATTCGAGCTTCTTTGGCTACATGTATATTTATGAAAAGATCGCAGAGATTAAACGTTTCGAGTGAAGATTAGAAAGATCGTTATGCTAAAGTTTCTGTCTTGAAGTGGGACAACTATGTTAATAATAACGGTCTTTGTTTTCAGGTTTGAGAGGTTACCGTGTAGTTTGTAACGTATAGTCTGTATTGAGAGCACGGCATTCGCTTACATTTTTCTCATACAAGAGGGGAGGTTGCAAAGCATTTCGTACCATCCTTACTATTAATGATGTAACAGCAAATTTTCGACTTTTGGGAGTGTGTATTTTATTTTTCATAAAGCACAAGCCTACAGAGCTTAACGACATCCAGTTCTCGAAACGGAAAAGTGGAGAAGAGGGCGTATGCTGAAGGCTATGCGGTGATTGTTTTTTTTTCACCAAAATCGGGTAGGTGAGGCATTGGAGATGCTGAAGACAAAAATTCTTTACATTTACTCTTCTGTGCGATGGGTTTTCTGAAGATGTCTTTCTAATGTTTTATCCACCTTTATTTAACCTCTGACATCTCAACTACGGAGAGTTATTGAAGCGTGAGTAGTCAATTGGGGAAGTTCAGTGCATTTTTGAGTAATTTGGAAAAGTCAATTCCAACGGCTTTCCTTCAGATAGGAATTTTTATCCATGATTTTTCAGCTGTCAGAAAAGGAAATTCCTGTGCAGTTTTGCGGTCCGGTTGCAAAACCGTTATTGATTACCTCATAGTTCTGTGGACAGTGGTTATAGCTGTGACGCTTTATGACTTGAAATAGTACGTCTGTGACTACTGTACTTCTTGAATAGAAGCTCCGCTACCTCTGTTTCTCAAGTCATCCGGAAAGGATCTTATATCTTTCGTGGTCCGCTACAGAAAAAGCTGTTGACTTATCGGATTTTGCTTCTGTATGAAGTTTTCAAGTGCAAACAACTGCTGTTTTGATGACTGATTTCGGAAGTTATTTATATGTGCAAGTCTTATATGGAAGATGCACCTCCATGCGAAGAGGATTTTATGCTGGAGATTCAAGGAAGATCCTATTTTCCTCAGCAGCTCAGCAGTAGGCCAGTTTCATGAGGGGGGTGGGATGGGTTTGGAGGAGTTTATGTCAAGGCAGTGCAGTATTTTGTTTTGTTTTATTCTCATTTTGAGCTCGCCTTAGGTATTTCAAGCCTTTGAATTTACTGATAACGGTTTATTGTGGATCATTTATAAATCATCGATATGTTCGAACCTGGTGTTACTATAGGCATAGCTGATTAGAAGAACCATCTCATTTTTTAGTGCTTATATGGATCATGATCATGCAGAAACACCTAAACGATATAGTTTAGCATTGA
The DNA here is from genome assembly GCA_000803305.1 of Toxocara canis. NCBI lineage: Eukaryota > Metazoa > Nematoda > Chromadorea > Rhabditida > Toxocaridae > Toxocara > Toxocara canis. The sequence continues at coordinate 132,062 of JPKZ01002269.1, forward strand.
TGAGGTTCCTGCAAGTGTATTAATAAAAATTTTTGACAAATATTTGAAAACACCCGCAATTCCCTATCCTTCTACCCCAGTTGAGTTATGTCGGCAGCGCTCCACACCGAATTTTATATAACTCTCTATAAATAAGGCTTTAACTGCAACTCCTAACTGTTCCAAAAGAACCATTTCTATTACTTGATTGCGCCAATGGTACCCCGAGTCTGTTTTGCCCCTTATTGTTTCGTTGTTTTCTTGTATTTTTTATTCATTTTGGTTGCAAGTCGCTTTTTTTTTTTACAATTGTGTTCTTTTCGCACCTAATTTGCTCACTTATTTTCGCGGGTTTTAAACATTCTTCTTGTGAGATGTGGGGAAGCACGGCGGCTGATAAGCAGTTAGGCCGATTTCATTTGTGCGATGAGAGAGGAGGGGTGAATTTGGAATAAAGGCTGAAAATCTGTGTGTGTGATGTGGGCTACGATTCTGCTTATGCTGTTTCGGCGAAGCAGTTCTGTAGGGATTGATGAGTTAGAATTTGATATTGGTATAGCTGAACAGTTTCAGGATTAGTTTCGAGATTGGCAAAATGTTATGTGTAGTGAATATTTGATTTGCAGCGTTACCTTGATAATTTTTTAACATGACGTATTATAACGTGAGAGATTACAGTTCTCGTATTGCCGAGATTGTTAATCTTGTTCGTTACTGTTGACGGGTCACACGCCCGTATTTTGATGGGTCGTTAATCGGGGGGACTGTTCAGTCGCAACCAATGAATAGTGGTAGTGGGTATTTCCTATGGACCTGTAAGCGGTTTATAGGGGGAAGGGACTTGATATGGAAACGATGACGACAGTGAGCACTCAAAAGTGTCAGATACACAACTAGTGCAAGTTTATGTCGGAGCACTTGCTGGTTTTTCGTTGTGTGAGTGCTGAAAGCTGATCTGTGGAATCGAACTCTCATTATTTAGTTTCGTTCAGTTGAGAGTCATCTAAAGGCATCGTTCAATTGAGAGTGCTTCAAAAATATAGTTTAGCTAAGAGTCCTTTAAAAGAAGAGATTAGTTAAAAGTCCTCTAAAAATATAGTTCAGTTAGGAGTCGTCTAAACAGCCATTTTTTAGTTTCCGTTTAGCGTCTTATATAGCTCAAAAAATGCTTTTTTTTTGCTGGTATTTATTTTTATGCGTTTTGTACAGTTGATTGAATGTCATCTTTGCTTTATCTGTCTCTCATTGTTCACTGTTGAAGTAAACGATTTACGAAGTGATTAATGTTCTTCGCTCAACTATTCGCTTAAAAACGTTGCAGTAGACGTGTTTGACTTTTGGCTTAAAGTGGAAGCTGTGTCATTGTGGTCCATTCACAGTTTGAACGAACCGTATGATGTATGAAGATTTCAGTGTTTGCAATTGTTCTTTCATTTAGTTTATGTCTTTGTAGTGTTTAGAAAAGGCATGTCGAGAGTGTTTGCGAATTTTAAATGTGCTCTACGAAGAGTGTTAGCCTGGATTTAGTTTGCTGGCGGTAGACGATAGTTATTAGTACTATTAAATAGTGATATTAGTAGGCCAAGCATAGTAAATTAAGTCTGATGAGCCCTTCAGTCCCGTCCGTCTCTCAGATCAGTACGATCGATTCTTCTCAAATTCGATTCTTCCTAAAGGTATCCGTGTTTTTCATTAGACTCCTTTGCCTGCCCTCCACCCCTCNGGAGGGGGAGTGGGTTACAACGAAGTTGGGATTGGTGTGGGGTATTCGTCACTCGTCGTTCAATACTTTTGATTTTTGAAATGCTTGTCTTGCAGATCAAGGAACATCCCGATCAAATTTTTCGCGTTTCATTTGGTACGCAAGCAACTTAACTGTATGGGGTGAATGTGTTCTTATTTTTGTCGATACTTGTAACGATTAGCGTTAAAGTAACAGTTGCAAAGGTGATGGGTGACCGTTGTGCGGTTTTGAAATTAGAAAAAGAGCTGATGGGATCGAACTGTTGTAGGGTCGTAACGTTGCAATGCGATTAGCAGAAGAGAGAACAGCGCCGAAAAAACCACTTGAACGGTTATGGAACGACTTCAAAGTATAAATATAATAAATTCGAACGTCTTTAAAAGTCCATTTTATTCCGACGTCGCAGCAACTTTCCTTTTTCTGTCCCATCGTCTATACTTTTCCATATGCAGTCAACATTGAGCTGTAGAACAGTTTTCCTTCTCTACTATTATACTGTGTTTGCCGACGAAAATTTTTTTGTTAACAAAATTTTGATGAGTAGGAGTGAATTATTACTTCTGCCGACCAGTTATGGAGATGTTTTGTCTTCATTACACAAAACCAGTTTTAGCGGTAATATTAGTTCGCTACTTACTGCAATGATTGTGTTGAACTACATGCCGTTTTTTAGGCTAGCTTGTTTGTCTTAGTATGTGTGTAAGTCGAATATCTAAATTCTTAATAAACAATAAGTCGGGTTGTCATAGCGCTGAATACGATTAAACATTTGAACTTAGGTTGAACAAAATGAGAGTATTCTTCAGGAACAATCGGAATGTACATGTACGGATGCAGAGGATTTGCAATTGAACATATGATTTTGATGAAATTAGGTGAAATTGCGCAGTTGTGGCACCCTTCAAAACAACTAGCAAAACTGACTGTAAGCATTGTTAGGTGAAACTTCTCTAATAGTGCTTACAGTTAGTCATGGTAGTAATTTTGAAGGGTGGCATAAAACTGCTCAGTTGTTTCTAATGCAGTGATAATTTCTTTTCAACACACCGTTGTATGTCTGACTTTGCAATCAGATAATCACAACTCGTCAATTTTCATTAAGTAATGTTCTTAGTCGCATTCAGCTTAACTTCTACATTTATTCGTTTTTGTTGAAATAGCTTTAGGAGTTCACACTAATCTCGAATAATTTCCGCCCTTTTCGATTGCGATACGCCATATTTCGCCCATTACGATTATGTCCTTGACCCGAATCTGCACACCATTAGCGTAAGGTCAGTCTGTATTCACTTCAGTCCCTTTCATTGCATTCATATTTGCCGTTCATTTGCAACCATTCGCATTCGAGGGCTTCAACATTTGCTGATACAGACGAACGGCTAATCAACGATTTGAATTTAAATGGCTTTATTACTACCAAGCTATGCTACAGTTGCATAGCTGACGTATGGCATATGCCTTTTCATGTCGCAAGGTGGAGCGTATTGGTACTGTATACTTTGATGGGTGTATATTGGACAGTTTCATGGTCTGTGATCTATTATTCTCTACTATATCCATGCATGCTGATATCGTACCGTCTCATGACAATTTACTCCGTAAAATCAACTGCGCGTTTGTTTATCTGTTTGGCAAGAGTCAGTAGTTTCGCCAACTGGTGGGTAAATTCTATAATATTAGGGACTGGACCGATGCCATATGGTGGTATAGGTAGTCGCCATACCAGTAACACAGTCGATTGCCGTGACACACAGAACAGTTTCGAATATAACTCATAGGATGTTATAGTCTCCTTTATCTTAGAAAGAACATAGAGGTCCATCGCTTTCGGATCGTGAAGTATGAAGGGTCGGTTCGAATGCATGTTTCTTTGCGCTTTAGCTTCATTTGCATATGATATGCGCTTTACGTTTTCGGTTGACTGCAACCTTTTACGTTACGCTCAATGTGAAAAAACAGTAAGGTGAAGTAATAAAATAAACGTACAGGTGAACGAAGGTTAGGACCATCGTTGGAGCATTTGAACGCGTTTTGCTTTGGTGACATTTTCGAAGGCGTTAAGGCGAATTGAAAGATGTCATGCAGCTGTTCAGACAATATGCCAAAGACCGAAGAAGAATGGCGTAAGGTGCTCACTCCGGAACAGTACAAAATTCTCAGGTATTACTGCTCATATTAATTTAAAGCATAGCTCAATATCAAATCCAACCTTGGGCTCAATAAATTTCCTGACTACTCCTTAGATTATTCAGTCTCCTCTTCCAGTTCGGCTCATGGATGGACAAGCCACTCGATACACTCTCCCATTAAATTGATTTTCGAATTGGTCTCTCTCCTCCCTCGACCCTTCCCCTCCACCTTTTCAGCGACGCCGTTATGCGTAAGCCTTGCATCTCCCTCTTCGTCATTATTTCGCGAACTGAAATGAAATGTACAGTCACCAGGGTTTGAATTTGATGTTATACGGTAGTCCTATAGACGAAGGAAATTCTCCCGTTACCGTAATGCTCATTTTATTACACACTGTCTCTTCTTCTCATGTCTGATGGTATTTGTTCTAAGGTATAGAGAAATATTTAGTCGGCAAGTTGTGCATTTTGATCGATCATCGTACAATATGAGAGTATTGGCAAACAAATTTTTGACTCGCTAAGGAAAAGAGGACAACATTTCGGTGCGATTGAAGACAATAGTCGAGAACAAAGTATGAATTTTTCTTTGGTTACTAATACCTCTAATCGTACATACATGGTTGCATATAGTGAAAAATGAAAACAAAGAAAAACTATTGGAACCACGAAATCTGATAAAGTGATAAAATTTACCAACTGTTTCGGGAAGGAATTTTTTTCAAGAGAATCTGGAACCGAAGAGCCAAAAAGTGGAAAATACGACAAATTCTACGAACCGGGATATTATAAGTGCATTGGATGTGGTACGAAACTGTTCGAGTAAGTCTTCTAATCAATATTCAAATTTCCCTCCATATGTTTAATCATTTTTCATAGATCTTTATGTTTAATGCTGAAAAATGGAGATAAATACTTTAAATATATGCAGCTTGATTTTGATTTTATATAAATATACTTACTGAATTTCCTCTAAAAAAAACTCGGAAAACGCATTTGTTAAGAAAAGCAACCACTTCAGGAATGTACAAGTTATGTGATGTTTACTTGCAGAACGGTGTTTGCAAAAAATAACGAGAAACTCATCGCACTAATGAAGAGTTAACTATTCCATATTTTTAATTGCTTGCGCAACAACAAGAAAACAGGAAAGACCAGATCATATATATATACAGAGTACTAAGAAGTATTACAGTTAAGCACAACTAAAAGGATAAATCTAGGGAAATGTTTGTCTCGCTTGTACTCGCGTATTATTCAGGGGAGGGAGAAGTGGGAAGAGAGAATATGATCGAACGTCTATCGCCAAACGCTTTGGATGTCTCATATAAAATTTCTGGTTCGTAATGTTTTAAGCTGTTTGCTTTCTGCGTTTTCCTCCTTCGAATTTCCGTGAGCATCGGAAATCGGATTCATTGCTTACGTTATGGACTCGACTAAACTGATGCACTGAGGATCAATGTGACGTTTTTTCTTCAAACATTCATTGATTGCAAAGTTTGCCTTCTGCCCGATGTTCACATTATGCTGTTAATATTTGTTTTAAAACAGATCCGAAGCGAAATATGATAGTGGTAGCGGATGGCCATCGTTTAATGCTGCTATTAATGAATCCGAAAATATCGTTCGCCTTCCCGATCCATCGATTCCGGATCGACCTCGCGTTGAAGTCAGATGCAAGAAGGTCCATCACTTCCTATATGATTTGCTTTCTACAGTGCTTGGCAGAATTGTTTTCCGTTCTAAAGAAAATTTCTTACTCGTATTCTCATAAGCGTTAGTCAGAAACTATAGTGCAGTGAAAAAAAATGACCGTATTATTCACAAATAAAAAATAGTCTCAAGAGTAAAAGCTAGATTAGAATTTCCAACAGCTCCATAAATATTTCGTCTTTTTTTGATTCTTTCAATGAAGATGAAGCTATAGATTTTCATTTAGAAAACTTATTTAGGAATGCGTAAATGTTATACTGCAAATTACAGTGGCGTTATCAAAGAAGTAATTCGAACTCAACAGACTTACTATGTGCTCTATTAAGTTATTAATGAACACGTGTAATACATTTACTACGTAATACATAATTAGTCGACCACAGCGGTCGATGCTAATGTTTTGAAAAATCGATAAATGTGGAAGTAAAGTATATCTTTTGCAGTGCAACGGACATTTGGGTCACGTATTCCAAGATGGACCCGCACCCACCGGCGAACGTTTCTGTATTAACAGTATCGTCATCGAGCATGTGCCGAAATCGCAATGAATGAATGCAACAATCCTCTCATCCGAGAGGTGTCCATTTTCAAACGCAAATTCGATGATCGAACTGATTGACGCATCAATTACTCATTGACCAAAAGTTCATCTCGTCTTCTAACCTGTTTACTAAGCAAGTAAAATATATCAGTTTGCTTACTTTGGAAGTACATAAGAAACTCCATACAACCAACCGAACTGATAGCCGTTAGATGTTTTTACAAATTGTGTCGTTATTTTAAGAAAAAAAATTGTTAAGTTCGCATCATCCAATCAAAATTTTAGTTTTGAACATTGAATAAATTTTGTGCAACCAGATCACTTCTAAGCAATCCATATGCAAACATTACGATACTCGACAATTATCGTATCCGAGTTCTCAAAAACTAAGAAGAAGAACTTAATGAAAAACTCCCTTGGCAAACCAAATAGTGTCATTTGACGTATGTAAACGTATATAATTTTCTCTACTTTTTCAATTCCATTCTTTTTTTTTCTAAGGCGAACACCTCTCTCCCAATCGATTCGAAGGATGTGGAAAAGTTAATGAGATTATGCATTAAAGATTCTGATAACATTCTGACAACGGTAACTATCAGAATGTGTGGGATGAATTGTGATAGCGGTGGTAGCAATACTGACTCTTTCATCAAATCTTTTTCAGCATAGGCCAAACTCGATCGTATTGGAAAGGTGAAACGCATATAAGAGGCACATAGATAATATGTGTGTGTGTGTGCATTTATTTGTATGACTCAAAAAACAAGTGTTCACCGCGCTCAATTCAAATGCACATCAATCACCATTGCAATCCACAATCCATAGAAATCATTTTCTCTTTTTTTTTGTTTTGTTTTCATTGAATACCGCAATTAAACAAAGATAAAATACCCATAAGAAAAACCAAAGTTAAGAAAAGGACACACATAGACGCGACTTCCCAAACAATGCAACAGTACCTAATTAAAAAATTAATTAACGGCAGCGTACTTAATGAACTCAACAAACATCCATCCACATATTATAATCATATCTTCATTTACCACACATATTATTCGTGCGATAAATAAAATGAAAGGAAGAAAAGCGAAGACCGACCAGCGTAACGGCGGCGAGAGATGAAATCCAATTTCACGGCTCCCATTTCTATGTACTCACCTATATTCTTTTCTCTACTATAAAACTTCTTTGATTTATGCTTCTTTTTAACAATCTTTCTTCCAATGTATACATCGAAACTTGTGGGATCATAATATGAGATAAGAGAATGATTAAATTTGTGGCATAATGAAATGGAAATAAAATGATTAAAAAAGGTATTATAATTTTGAGATAACAATCGTCGATGTGGGAATTTTTGGTCACTAAATAAAGCAAGTAACATATTTTGTTAGATTGCCGACAAAATTAGATGTTAACACAAAATCGCATTAACTCGTCTGTTGACAATTTAGCACGATCCTTACAAAACGATGCCGACATCCGAGCAAAAATCTAGGGAATTTTTCCAACAATTTCTAACCTATATGCAGTGACCTTCTAACCACAATTACGCAGCGCCACAATTGCTGAATATCTGCGCCCTAATTCCAGTTCCGTCCCATATATTTTAATACTCAATCCTTTACAGCATATTTCTTCACCAAGTGTAGATCAAAATTTCAATGATCTATATGCCTTCACATAACGCTTTAACATTACACCTGATTGATGAGAAATAAATAAATAAATAATAATGAAAGTAGGTCCGTATGGCGAAGGGAATCCACTGAATATGAAAAAAGAGGTCATTTAAAGCGAATGATAAAAAAAAAGGTGACATCGTGAAGTATGAAGAAGACCAACAACGACAATAACGTATTCTTAAAATGAGCTTATACCACAGGTCAACCATTGAGCGTCTTAAATGGAACGAATACAACGAGCAAATTCTTTTCGATATGGCCTCTAATTAAATAAAATTCGCTAATCGAACACCTTAAACCACCTTACTATTTAGGAAGCCTGGCACATAGGAATATTAGGACTGCTTTCTCATAAAAACAACTAATGAAAAATGGGATTTTCCAAGAAGACATCTAACAAGTTTAATGAAAAAACTGTGTTACGAAGTGGAATTTGAGGAAAAGAACACTGGAACAAAATTTGCCATTAGCAGGTAAGGCATGGGAAGTGGAAAGAAAATAGAGACGGTCCCAACTATAAGAATCGCTATTTCTTCCTATGCTCACTTTCGCATGATGCCAAATTTATTCTCAAACAAGAAAGTGCGGTACACCCACAAACCTAGCAGCACCACCCTTCCTCAGCAGCCAATTTGGCAGCCTCATCAGCCTTAAGCAAAAGACGTTCTTCCTTGAGAGCGCGTTCTGCGTCACTCTGTACATGCATAGGTTTGCTCTGCTGCAGTTTGTGCACCAACGTCATGAATATCGACTCGACGTGATCCGCTTCTGAGTCGGCCAGTGCTGACGTCTCGAACAATGCCATATCATTTTGATCGGCGAAAATCTAAAAGCAACTCGTTAACTTGGAGCAATAGATGCTTCTGGAGGCCTCTCATGGGAATGCTATTCTTTTCGGATCAAGGTCATTTGCGCTACTGCATTTTTTTGAGGAAAAAAATATGAATGCTATAGTTTGGTGCGCATCTAAAAACGTCAATATACCGCACTTCTCCAAACACACTGGTACGAATGCTGTACTGCAGAGCATATTTGAAAGCATAAGTTTACTGTACCGCATCCCCGAACTGCATTCTGAACGATGGCGGAGTATAGCATGAGAACAAAAAACTGCATTCTGAACGATGGCGGAGTATAGCATGAGAACAAAAAAGTCTTAACACAATGACATTACTGATAAGCTCTGTTAGCGGCCAACACACTTGTATACGTTTAAGCGTTGGTTCCAAAGAAATTAAAGTTAGACATCACCAACCTGAGCAAAATCAGTTTTGACTCTCTCATCTGGATTGAGATCACATTTGTTGCCGATAAGGATATGAGGTGTATCCTTGCTGGCTGCTACAGCATGATTACGACATTCGGATATCCAAGTGGAAAGTGAACGAAACGATGCCGGATTGCTCACGTCGTATACGAATACCACTGCGTTCACATTACGGTAGTAATGTGACACTATCGACTGACGATAACGCTCTTGTCCAGCCGTATCCCAGAGTTGTACCTTTAATGCTCTACTGCACCATTCCATTACGTCGTACATTTAAAAAGAACACTTCTGGTACCATTCCAATGTATTCTAACAAGCCCATTCCAATGCTGCGAAATTCCACTTTAGTAAGTTAAATCCAAATTAAATAGTACAGCGCTTATGCAATACCTGGTGCAAAATTTCTTGCTTAATATCTAAAAAAGCATCCCCTTGGTTAATTTCTAAGAAAGCATATGCGTATCCTGAAAATTGAATATACAAGCAAAGATGATATAATCGTAAGTTACTTTATAGCTTTGGCTACCACCATTTCAACTCGAGTTGTAAAACTTTTGCCTAAGGACTCTGCATCTAAAAATAAAGTCGACGTAGAGAAATAATCAAACTTTCATTACAAAGAAACGAGATAACAAAGCATTTAAATATGGCACATGAAAGCACATCAAAATTATAATGATCGCAAAGGAGGTACCCTGATAAGTTCGCCATCGATAACAACAGAACGCTCACGGAAATCAACGCCAATTGTTGCCTCGGTTTGGGCAGGAAAGCGTCCATTGCAGAAACGAAAACTTAGACATGTTTTACCGACACCCGCATCCCCGAGTATTATCACCTCAAATCACAGTAAACTCATTCGAAAACTTTGAAAGTTGTGAAATGTTTTCAGAACGATTGACCGAAAGCAAATTAACAAAAACTTTTTTAGTGCTACGGATCTAACAAAATGTTTTTTTGGTGCTACGGATCCTGAACTGAACTTAGAGGGCACAAAAAGGGACTAGACTATTACGAGTAAACTTTTCTTCGAAAGAAACAACGGCACCACATTTACCATAAAGTTCAACAACAACACAAATCACGTGGTCGAGCATGAAAGAGAACTGGGAATAGCAAATTTACAACAAAGTATAACTCAGAAAACTCTTTCAGAAAGTTCGAACTGTCATCGAAGCAACGATTATTTACAAGCTTCGACAATATTATTTTCAGGATGAGCGTTACAGGTGTGAAAGACACTCAGCACCTGCCACATTTACAAACTGCAAGTTAAGCGCTTTCTGACTTAACATGAGAGATCTCTATAAGAGAGATCTCCACAATATTTTGCGGGCCACGAATTCTGAAGTAGGAATCATATTATGCTGCTAACTGGCAAAAAGTTGCGTCAAATGCTGGAAGGCAGAAATGAAGAATCGATGTAGTCCTAATGGGGATCTAGAGCATGATCAGCTCATAACCTCCACTGCTGAAGGTCATAGGGGGTGGGATGCTGCAATATATATTTTGGAATCTACAAGTTTTGGCAATGCGGAATGTTTTGGCAAATAAGCACTGAGAAGAACTGAATAATGGGTCTTTGGATAAGGAAGGAAAATAGAGGAAAATTCTGTAAAGCTGAGGTATAAATAGTATAAACGAAAAATGAAAACAGCAGTAGTTTCCAAAGAAGTCCAGGAGGAAAGAAAAATTGCCCTCAACGTGAGCGAGGTCAAAATAATGGGATGGTTTATTTGACTCCGTTTCCATACCCTTGTGAAGTCCCGTGGAAGTACGCTCGCATAACAATCCTACAATCCACAGCATCGTTTGCCAAAAGAAAAATCCCAAAATCGGACATCTATACAAGCTTGCGATATTACTAAAAGTAAGAAACCTACTTTGAAAACACGTTTGGTCCTGTAGGGTTTGTTGAGAGGATTTGATGGAATCTTTTGCAGCGGTTGGTTAGGGGTTATATGTGAAGGTACTGCTGAACTCGTCGTACTTGGATACCGAATACGAGCTATACCAGCGTTAGATGTCGCATCTGAAACATGGATTAACTTTTATGATTACTTATTAGGCAGCTCCAAAGGCAACCAAAACGTATTACTCAGTTATACACAACTGTTATTGTGCGACCTTCGCTTTGTTCAATCGAGTAGATACAATATGGTGCACAATTTATACGCACACTTCAGCTAAAGATTACACCTTGAACACATATCATAATCCATGTATTAAATAGCAGTGGTTTTACTCGTTCTATATAAAAAATATATCCCAGCGATTTCTCACACCTAAAAAATTCAGTTACCTAACCAGCGTCTAGCTGAAAAAGAAAACGTGCACAGAAAAAAAAGAGAACCAATGGCTATCAAAAAACGTAACCAACTGGTATTATTCTCAGATATTTTAACTTCTTCACTTTTCCCAGCTGGAATATTGTTTATGACTTTTAATTATTCGAATACTTCCTTCCAGGGATTTTTACCACCGACCGTCAAACTGCGTGCCACTGGTTAAGCGAAAGCAAAAAATAAAATTAAATTAAAATGGCCCGAATCGCATACCTTGACTAGCGAACGCGGTTGATGAAACTGGTGGGAAGTTGAGATTTGGTAACGGAGTCGGAGGTAAGATTGTTGTTGGAACGGTCGTCACTTGTGGAGATGGTAAGACGGCAAATTGTTGTTGCTGCTGCTGCTGACCCGTTAACATTGCCCCTGTGGTGGACGCGCTATGCACTGGAACGCTCATTGACCACTGCCGCTCGCCTTGCACAACAAAACTGCAACTATCTCACTCGTATCACGTGTCCCTTCGGTTAAATTAAAACCAGTTCAACGCATCCACAAACTGCAAAACACACACAGACTATGTCCATGCCAACATTATGGATCATCGCCAACAACAACTGAACTGTTTTCTAACGTTCATTACAGAACTTCAATTTACAAATACTTTCGATTTTTTTTTTGCCTTTTGTTTCGTTGGCTGAACCAGAATTTGCCCCTCGTTTCAAGCTCTTTACAACATCCTTTTGAAGAGGTGATATCGGGTAAACGTGCGCTTCAGGTTGCTCTAATCGCAGGTATTGTGCAAACTGTTCTAGCCGATGCTACAGTTCGCTTCATTGAACAAGCATTCAAGTTATACATAAGACCGGAACCGTTTGGGTAAAACCACATTGCGCAGCAATATCGGTTTCCCAAAATGTGGCATTAACTGCAACAACTTCCTTAACGGCTTGAAATATAGAGATCTAAAGGTACACATGTACCCAATGCTGGTTTCTCCTTAACCTTCTGCACCGCATTACTTTGCACATCGCAAACACCCATCAATCCTTCCCTATCCCCCATTGCAGCTAGCTACACCCAATGTTTATCAGAACCTAACGCTTATGATCGAATTCCGCTTACCATTTGACCGTTGGGATAGAGCGCTGCAAAATAATGTTCTACGTATGACTGCAGCCAAAAATCCCCCCTCCGTATTTCTCGTTGTTTCGTGTCTGCAGAAACACCGGGTAGGTTGTGTTTAGTTTGTGGCGATTTTTGTTGTTGGGAGCTCTGACTGAATTTTAGTTACTTAGGGTGTTGTTTTGGCGACTTCGTATCTGTTCGTGTGTCAGTGCGTTCGTATGTGTGTGTGTCAATCTGTCCAGTGGGTTCATTTCGGCACAGTGGAGTAGGAGCCATTTTTTTTGAGAGCAGCTGATTAAATGAGTGGGTGTTTTTTGTGGCGCATGTTCTGCCAGCATCCTGGCGCGTATTCCCACTCGTTTACGCACGAATGAAAATTTCTATGTTTGCGCCTTCTAAAATTTCGCTTTCCATCATAACAAAAAGCGTGAAGGGCAGGAAAAGTTTATTTGATTGTAATAGGTTTCAACGGTCTTTTTATGCGCTTTGGTATTTGCAGAGTGCATTATGGCGAAGCGTATCTATGCGTTATGTGTGCGTATCTTTTTGCTCGCCTGCCTCGCTCTGTTGTAGTTTCTACCGGGGAATGACCGTGTTAAGTCATCAAACTTCGTAGGTGTAATCTACACTGTAAGTCACCTCAGTACCAAATCCGAAACCGGTTTATCGACTGCGAGAAAAGTTACGGGTATTTTAATGTTTCAGAAAATTGATGAATTTTACAACTGGTCTGGTTGTATTTTCCACCGGTTGAGTCGCAAGAAAACCGTTCTGCGATGTAAGATTTGCATGACCCGTCGGACCGAGTAAAACGTGGTTTTTCGTTATTTGTGAATAGTTAATGAAACCGGCTGGTCTAATGAGCCGAGCTGCCGAAGCTACGCTATCGTTCTCATTTGGTCCATCTGTCTGTAGGACGCGCCAACGGTGGTGTCAGTCGATGTTTAGCTTCCGTGTAGAAACATTTTCCGTGCGACGTTATCGCTCGCTAAACCATCCGCATGTTGAAACGTCCAAATAGCGCTGTATATCGGTAAATCAGTCCGCTGTACAAACGAGAATTGCTCTCTCGCTGTCTTCTTTTTTTTTCTTTAACAGGTCTATAAGAAGTCCATCGTGTTCTGCTCTTCTCTAATGAGCAGGGAGGTTGCACTGTTTCGCAGTACTGGTCGCATACTAAAACGAAACGGATTCTTTTGGATGAGCGTGGCGATACTGTGTTTTTCGCTTACTTTTTTTTTCTGCTGCATCCCCATCTCTTGCAGCTGCATCTGTAAGAGTGGCTAGTGCATTCTTTTATTTGAAGCGAGCTGATGGGATAAATAATAAAGGAAGCAGCGAAGGCGTCTGGGCAGGATGGGCACATGAGAGCTTCACTAGTGGATCAAACACCGGTAGACTGGCAATGTGAAGAGCGCGCAAAACGTAGCAACACCTCGCCATCATGTATGCATGTCAGCTAAACCGTCGCAAAACTCTGCGAAATCGTTCAAGCAGCTCATTAGCAAACTCATTGCGGCGAGTCACAAATGACAGGATGCGTTTTTTTTTTGAAGACCAGTACGCCCCGCGTTGTGCATCATCGCTACAGAGTCGACTCAAACGGCAGTTGTGAAGTGCCTTGTCAGGTTTTGGTTGTGATACCGGCGGTCGATATTTTGATGACTGGAAGGGAAGTTGTGTCGAGTGCACAGTCTTTTAACATCAGCAAATACGTGGTACCGATTGGGAATTTGCGTGAATGTTGCATTCTGTGCCGCCGATGTACACTCGTGATACGCTGCATAGATGGCTCCGCTGTATGCAGCCCTAACTGCGTTCATACGCAAAGCGCAGCAGAAATCTAGCGACCTATGCTAGCCCAGTTTGACCAGAAATGGATGTAACACCGTTAGTGGACGCTATAGAAGCTTTTGGGGCAATCACTTTATTCAGTTTCCCAATCTTTGTAGCATGGCGTGCTTACATGGGAGCCGTGCACAATGGGAAGTGAGTGAAGCATAGTAAAGTAAACGGCAAGAAAACAGTGACATAACATAAAAATGACTGAGACCGTGCAGGACTCTTAACTGGACTATGGGCAACTATGATTCGCTTATATAGAGCGGGACATTTATAACGAAAGGGTTGGGGCAGCAGAGAAATTAGGCAACCATGCAAGCAGCCACTAATAGCTACCGTGTCGTGAGCTCTGTCACTGAGGCCAACTTAAACTGTTCGGATTCCATCGTCGTTGTCTGGCAACGAAGCGCGGAATTGTTTAACTTGAAAAAAAATAACGGTTCGGACTGGCCTAATTTTTCAGAGGTTGCACGTGATGTACTACATGCCGCGATGCGGTGGTCTAGTCCTGCTGTCATCGCAAACAATCGCCACGGGAATAATTCTTGGAGGCACTCTTCTTACCGCTGCATATTATTTTTACGTCACTTCGAGACTGAGCGACGGACGCCTGCGGTCGAAGCGTAATGGTAAGTCGTAACTCATCGTTATGCTGCTAGTTTTAAATGGCGCATTCAGTGTTGAAAAGATTTTAAAACGCAGGGAAAGATGGTATCACTGAAGGGAATGTTAATGAATTGTTATGAAAGAAATGGCATACATAAAAGAAAGAGGGACCCCAGTGCACGGAGAGAGAATGAGGGCAGTGCATTCGCTCGTAATTTATAAGTGATAAGTAGAGATGGTCTTTCTCAGCTTGACGTGCACGAAAATCGGGTTGGTGAAATTGCGCAGATTTTAGAAATTTTATTTTGGGAGATTTAGTACCTAAGTCTGCCTTGATACGGGGTCACGTTTGGCGCATCTAGACAATGAAACAAAAATTACTGAAATAGTATTTCAGCAGGTGATCAATGCTTTTCAGTGAAGCCGCTTGTATTGATTATTTATCGTATACCCGACTTATTGATAGGCGACCTCATAGCTTATGCGACTTCGTATGAGAGTATATGATTGTATGCCTCCGATCCGCGTTCGATAGGCGGCATGACGGTTTAAACACTTCTACCGTTCCCTCAAAGAAATGGCTGATAGTTTTCGCTACAGCCGCTTCTACTAGAACTTATGCCAGATTTATGTGTCATAATAAGTGTATGATAGTTCAAAATATCCGAGCTTTGTCAAGGTGGAAACTAAGCTATTTCGTCCGTGCTGAGAAGCATCCATGACAGAACTGAGGCAGTATTGTCCTATCGTGCTGTATAATTGGTCTATTTCTCACGTTGTTTCCGTTTTAAAGAAAATTTTTGAGTTCGTGGTTCTCATGCGCTTGGGCACACATGCAATTTTGCGGGGCGCATATGACGTCATCTTGTCTGTGCGGATGCATTTATGTGTGCGCACGCGTGTGTGTGTGTGTGATGTGTCCACCGGTAGTTTCAATTTGGGAACGACTGGAGGTGGAGTTATTTGGTAATTATAATCAGCACTCTAGGATATACTCATATACTCAATTTCAAGGTAATCCACTAATTCCGGGAGAAGCTCTACCCCTCCACCACC
>JPKZ01002270.1:5781-37551 GCA_000803305.1 Toxocara canis
AGAATAACTTTCACGTTAGGCACCGTTTACATAAATGTTATTAAATAAACGGCTTTTGTATTACATATTTATTGTAGTTAAAAAACGTCATCCGAATTGTGCACTTCAAATTCGCTTGTGTTCACGCTAAGGTACTAATGAGAAATATCGATAAAATGAAATAAACTTTAATCTAGTTGTGCAAGAATTTTCAATCGGCGGTTGACGAAAAGTACACGCGGATTCCTGAGCGAAGGTTTAAATGAAATTAGGGTA
This sequence comes from Toxocara canis, assembly GCA_000803305.1. Lineage (NCBI taxonomy): Eukaryota > Metazoa > Nematoda > Chromadorea > Rhabditida > Toxocaridae > Toxocara > Toxocara canis. The sequence continues at coordinate 6,037 of JPKZ01002270.1, forward strand.
GCTGGAGTTGGAAATAGAGTTTTTTAATGGGGATCACGATAGGATTTCAGATAGCATTTTATAAGACAACGTTTTAAAGATAACGTGACCATAAAACTGGACACCCAACCATTACCGCACGGAGCCGAAGCTACCTGTACTCGCAAAATGCTAACTGTACGGGGTATTACTCTTACTGATATCGGCAGTTACAGCTAGTATTACGTTTGTTGCATCGTAGAAATCAGTAAACGTTGCGGGTAAGATGACCGCATGACGACGCCACAATCGACAAAGTATTTTTGGTTGTACACCGGATCAGTGGTTCTATACATAGACGGATCAGAACGTTGGTTCGTAAACTGCTAGTGCACCACCCCACTCAATAAACTTCTTTTGCACTATCTGCCAAGGTGATACTGTAATCTGCTTTCCATTCGAGCAACAAACTCGTTGCTGGTTTCGCGTGTGGACTCGACAGTGAATGACGCATGAATGAGCGCAGTGCTTTCGTTTGTTTCGTGTGATCTGCGCTCTACGATCGATCGATCGTTCGTTGGCATCGGCGCCGATTTCCCATTTACAATTTGAAATGTTTTTATTGCTCACTCGAGCTGCATTATTCCATTCTGTGCTGTTGTGTATTCAAAACTGTTGTGAGAAGAGGGAACGATAGTCGAAAGTATCGGCTGAAATCAATTGATACGTTGGGACACTTGGAAAACGCATGGTTCAAATCGTGAGTGAGCAACCCCTCAGTTCGAAGTTTTCTTTTTGCCGGTCGCTTTTTCCGGAATAAATTTTGTAGATCGCTATTCTTGGTTGACATTTTGCGCGATCAAAGAACACTGAAATATGATGATAAAAACTTCCAGTAGCTCGCAACTGCTAAAAAAGCGCTATATATTTCGTATTTTTAGGCGATATTTTCGTACAAGTTCAAGCGAAAGAAACTGTACCGAAATTCTCATTTCGTTTCAGATTTCGCCGATCTATCGACTGTTGGCCGTTGCATAAAACTTCAAATCTCAACTGATGGAAGGGGCTGGGAGAAGAGATGGATGGCATTCCTCTTATTTGTGATTCAAATACTAAATGCATTACGCATCGTAAAAACAATACTGCTTCTGTTAATGAACACAACGTTATGAATGAAAATAATTGTTTTAAAATTTCATGAAGTACATAGTCGGAAGAAATATTTTTCTAAAGCGAATTTTTTCAAGCATCGTTTGTAGTTTTCTTAAGGGTTTTCTTGTGGGACTTAGTACGTTTTCAGGATTTTTTTTTCCGGCAGAAACTCAATCCTTTATTATTGTGAAGGGAAGGAAGTACTCCTAGCTGTTTTCGTTTTGCTTGTCGATATGCAACATTGCGAAACAATTGTTTTTGCATCTTAACATAATACTGTTGCTAATTCTAAATTTGAATTTAAAAATTAGCTAATTCTAAATTTGAAATTAGGAATTAGCTAATTCTAAATTTGGTGTGTGATATCATCTATGCGAACACTACTGGCGATCGTGGAATGTTTCGCTGTTATTTTTTCCCCTCTGCACTCTCCACTTCACACTTTGGTCGCTCGGCTCGTCGCTGTCATGCGAATCGGTTTGACGATGTTTTTCTGTTTAACGCGATGTTCGATCTGAAGTTGTGAACAGCCAATTTTTCTTCTTTGCAGCGTTTTTTATTTTGATTTTAGAGCGTTAAATAGAAAATGTTAGGAATTAGCTAATTCTAAATTTGAAATTAGGAATTAGCTAATTCTAAATTTGGTATGTGATATCATCTATGCGAACACTACTGGCCATCGTGGAATGTTTCGCTGTTATTTTTTCCCTTCGCACTCTCCACTTCACACTTTGGTCGCTCGGCTCGTCGCTGTCACAATGATCTGCACTAACTTTTTACAAGCAACGCTAAATTTGCATTTTTGTTCCAGTAGGTTTCATTTTATTCACTTGCGCCCAGTATCCATTTGAGCCAATTTCCATATGGATGCACCACTATACGGCTATGTGAATCGATTTTCTCGTACGTTTATGTATTGCATGAATTTCTTTGCGAGCATGTGTTACGTGCACATGATTGAAGGAAGGCTCATGCATGCGTGCACAATATGTCATGCATTTGCCAATGCATTTTGCTCGTATCCGTGGTTATCTCGCACCTTTTGCTTTGCCACTATTTGTTAGAAGCATTGATTCTTGAATTAAACAAACATATTGAAAAGCGTTCGAAAATCTAATTATGACACCTGGTTACGTTTTTGTTACTTCGTTTCTCTTCTATGTTCTATTTCAATATGCATGTCAGTGTTCAGTTATTTTTTCTACCCGTTTGCTCCTTGCAAATAAACGCTTCCATCAATATTATGAACTGATATCCTTGTTCGATTAAGCTTTCACTTCGACGTTTTTCTGTGCGTTACTCATTTACTCATTTAGTTTGCTCATTAGTTACTCATCACTCATTAGTTACTCATTTAGTTTGCTTTAATTAATTGCTTCCATTGTTAACGTTTTAGCTGATTTGCCATTTACGAAACATGCAATGGCGACATCATGTCTCTTCGTTGTGTTCATATGCGCGTGTGTGGGTGTGTGTGTGTGTGTTTGTCCATCCGGTAGTCTCAACTTCGAGACCGCTGAAGAGATAGAGCTATGAAAATCAGCATTCTGGAGTTACCTCTCACTTGCCATTCCCCATTTCAAGCCAACAACGCATCGATCTCGAGAAAAGCGATGTGTGCTAAGGAGATGAGGTGAGGAGAGAGGTGTTCTAAAAATTTGCATAGATTTTGCAGCCAATCAGATTACAATTTCCATCAGTTGTTTCACAGAAAATGAATTTCTATTAAAATATTTCTCGAATGAAACATTAAGTTTCATTATTTGCATAAGATTCGCGCAATCGGCCGATGTGTTTAGTGAGGTTATTGAATCGCATATCAAACGAGCCTCTTGGCCAACATTTTGATTGCCAAAATATCAGGCCGTATCGGAACACTGCAGCACATAGTCTTTATTAAATAGCAAAGTGATTTATTTATTTCTCGAAATGCTTCATTTCACTCACCAGTTACTTTTTTTTCACTAGCAATTTTTCTAGCAATAAGAAACACTTACTTTTCACTAACTACTTCATTTCACTAGCAAATTTAATTTTACTGCATTCTTTTCAATTTTACTCTATTCCTTTCTGGAGATTATCCCAAATGAACTACGGATTACTACAGATTATTCCAAATGGAAGTACTGAAGCGAGCAGGTGTAAAACAATTGTATATATGTATTTGGTAGTCAGCGATGGAATAAGAATGCAACAAACGGTCCATTTGCCTTAGTGAGATTACCAGTTTATCTCCCTCACGAACTAAACTATCCGTTAAATGGAACTGCCGGTCTAATCTTGGATAAATTTAGAATTTTAGGTATTTTTAAACGTACTAACCTCTTTTGTTTTGTTTTTTTTAAAGTTTCAGTGCTGTTTTCAAGGTCTCCATGCGTCGTTCAGTCAGAGTTCATTTTATTCAAGGCGTATTCCTTACGTGATTGAAGATAGTACGAAAAAATCTATGAATCACTTAAAACTTTCACGCAAATATTTCCTACTGTTTTTTTCAGTTATTTTGTTTAATTATTTTGTACGATTTTATTTGATATCATTTTAGAATATAACACCTCAAGGAATCCGATTATAAGCGCATCAATGTTTTCGTTTTACCCATTGCTCATCTATTATGTCGCCTTATTATTTGAATGTTTTTTTAAAAAAATGATCTTACTAGATGAGTGTTTCTTTGTCGAATTTATGTTTTTAATTTTGTGCACATATTTCTTTTTGTAAATATTGACTGATTATCATCCAAGAAAAACCTACCATCCCCAGCACGAAAATGATAGCCGTACTTGAACTATTCATAACCTCCTCTGATTGATGGCAAGCAAGACTGCCGCCAGGGCTAATTCGTTTCTATTTGGGTTGATTTCTTGCCGATGTAACCGCGTATGCTTATAAATCTCTACGCTGAAAATTTCTGCTGATTATTTTTCTTTCTGAGCACCTGACGAAGGACGCACTGTTCCTTAACGTTTTTGGCAACCGTAGATTTTCCTTTGCATCAAAGTTTTGTTCAATATATAGCCATTTCACTGTGGTAAGCGAAAGATTTATATCTATTTTAATGGTTTCTTATGTTCGGTAAAAACTTTTTGAATAACCAGTACTGACGGCGATCAAGAAATGGGTAAGATTCGGCGGAAAAAAATCGAATCTTAAGTGTATTAGACGGTTGTTTATTTTGGATCAACTAACGCTAGAAGTTCTAGACGCTGAATCTGTTACGAAGTCGTTGTTTGCGTTCTCAATAAAACACATGCTATCGATCTGTGCTACGTAAAATCTGGTTTTGTTGCCGAGTAACATGAGCATTTGGCGCACAATGCGACAAATGTTCATAGTGCGATGAATTCTTCATGATTTTGAAGTACGTTCTGAAAAAAGGTTATTAAAATAATCTTTTAAAAAATATCTGTTTTCGAGAATCGTTAATTTGAGATGCGAGGAGAGCGCATTTTATGATTTTGCTGTTGTCTTGCTGTCCTTCTCGTTGTACTGGAAGTAGAGTGCAGAGATGTTCAAAATTTTCAAAATTTCCCGTGTGCTGTTGTGTATATGAGTAAAATTCGACGATGATGATTGAGATTTTTAGTTGAAACTAAAACGCATTTCCGGAAAAGAGTGTTCACGCACAATTCGATTTGTGTCAAACGGTTTTCTACATATAAATTCCCCTCCCCCCTCGAAGCAACTTAATAATGTTTTTTTTCCACGAAAGAAGCCAGTTGAAAGAATGGCAGTCATTTGCCCAAATTGTACCACTTGCCCGTGCAATCGTGCGAAGTTCTACGGCTAAGAAGAAATGACGTCCCATAAAATGACAGGATGCTTTCCTACTGTATGCAGAAGTTCGAAATCCATATCGCATGAATGCGTAAGAAAGCTTCACCATCGAGCGTTTATATTGCAGCAAAAATACCCATCGTAAGCGTCCAGCTATACTGTTAGGTGTCATCGCATTAAGTCGCTGCACTTTTTGTCACTTTAAATGAATCGCTTTGTTTCGTTTGAGCTAATTAGGGCTGTGCAAAGCATGATTGATGAAGCATGCCTGTCAAGAGGCGTAATATCGCTTGTTTGAGTGCCGATTACGGGGCAATATTTGTAATCGCCATCAGCATCCGTTTTGAAACGTTAAACATTTATTTGAATGATGTTCGTTTTGTAGATGCAATTAGATTTGTTTTTGCCTCGTTTCAAGTTGTACGATTTCGCCGATCATGGTGATATGGACATTACGCGAATGATCTTTCGAGTTGCCGATGTGCCTTACGAAGAGGTGCTAATCGATCGCAACACCGAATGGGAGCAATTACAGCAAGGTTCGAACAACTTCTTTAGAAATGTTTTCCGGCGTTTCGAGAGAATTGTGAAAATTCATAGCCAAAAGTTACTATCGGCGAGTCACTGCTTCGTCCTACATATTTTGAATTTATGTCACTATCGGAGATTTCCATTCGATTGAGCGCCCACTGATTAATGGCAACAAACGGCTTTTGATTTGCATCGTGGGTCAAAGTTCTGGCCTATCATCTCTGAACATTTCCCTCTACAGTTAGTATAGCATCCTGTCAAAGCAGACTTTGGTACATGAAATTATTGCCTAATCTGACGGCTTACTTAAGGACTAAAAGCAGCTAAACGAACTCGCTTTTATCTTCGTAGCAATCGAAATTTTTGAAGCATTTCATATAAAACTTTTGGTATAAAATCTAGTCACACTTAGTTAGTCAGTTGTTTATTTTATCTTTTTCGTAATTGTGAAGAATTTTCTTCTTATTGAGAGACTCCGCTTAAGAAGTTTGAAGTAAGAGCAAGTTGACAGCACGTAAGCATATTTGAAAATATCTCACTATATCAAGCAACAGGGACAATACCCGGTTCGCATAATCGGTGTAGTTCCGTCTTGCGGCTGCGAAACTTTTGTGGGCATCATCGCAACCAAAATTTCATCTCTTTTCAGAAATGCCATTGGGGACGCTCCCTGTACTAGAAATTGATGGCCTCAAAATCGGTGGAACGACAGCTATTTGCAGACAACTCGCTTGGAGATTTGGTATACTTGCTTCTTCTTTTGTTGCCACATTTCGCTTTCTTAGATAGTTCTTAATATCCGTTGGCAAACATGCGTAGCTTAAACATAATCATGCTATTTTCCTACCTGAGTGGTATCATAGGGTCAAAATTCGAAGAGTTTTCCGCAACAGCTTTGAGCGAGCCTCTGCGTGGATACTTCACGGGGAGGGGGGCCTTGAGTAGGAGAGGGGAATTTCTCTTCGTGATAATTGTCGAATCCGATCCAAGTCCCGTCATTTGATAGCAGTGGGCCAAATAGCGTATCGAATTCCGAATTCTTTTTCGTATGATTTGCTGAAAATTGTTTTCGAAGGAGAGTTCTAACTAACAACGACTGATAAGGCTAGGTGGCCTATGACGATGACCGAATGATCCAAAAGAGTGCTTTGTTGTGTATAAACATAGGTTTGAAGGCATCAAGTTACCGCTTATTCACTTTTGTGAAAAGGGGGAGGGGGGGGGGGTTGGATTGCTATTGAGTGTATATACACTCGTTCTACGATTTTGATGATCTTTGAATATCGTTCTTGGCGGCTTCGTTTGTCACTCGAAAACAATAGGATCACTGCAGGCATCCCCATCCTTCGCCGATTTTGTTTCTTGTAACCATATTAGACAGTTTTTCACTCTCGTTTGGCTGCATAATGGAAAGTTGATCACGTTCTTAGGTCTGTCCGGGCAAACGGCAGCCGATGATTCAATTGTGGATATGCTAGCCGATTTGTTGCATGAAGCCCACGTATCACTGAAGTTATGGACAAAAGCAATGCGAAGTGCAACCAATAGCGAACACGATGTGAGCTTGCATCAAAATTCATTTTTGTTTATGCCAACTTCTTTTCAGTTACTTCAAACCGGAATGGCGGAAGGACGTCGTAGTAGGCAAAACTAAAAAGACGCCATAGGCAAAACTACGATTGCCTTTTGTTATGCTTGTATGCTTAACCATTTATATTTAATCAACTGTAAGCATCTTGGCAGTTGCAAAAAGCATGAGCATAAACGAGGCAAGCACGGGGTTGCGCCAAAGCGAAAAATGGTGCGAGACAAGATGGGCAGCTCATGTCTAATTTTCTGCTTAATAATCTCTTGAGTGCATACTTTAAAAAGTGAAACGCTTTCGTCTGTTCATTTATCGCGAGGAATCCTCAATTTTCAGGTGACCATCTTAAGCCATTCACAAAGCATAATCTAGCTATGATAGAGAGGCAGGAAACGATAATACGGAAGAGGGGAGCAAAATGAAATAGAAAAGAAACAAAAGTGGTATTCATTTCATACCTTGTTCAATTATTAGCTGTATCGTTTTGCAGATAGACTCATTGGACAAAATGGCAAAGCATTATGTGAGTACGCGTTTGGGACCAGTGTTAGAGAAATATCTCTACAGGAATGGAACCGGATTTCTGGTTGGTGAAAAGGTGCAAATTCCTTCTTTCCTTCATTTCAGTGGATATAAGAAAAAAGATTTTATAAGATCTGAGCGCTTCGTTGAAATAGTCGTTTCTTAGTAACCGTAAGATTAATGTTCGCGTTTTGTTTAGCTTAGAAGTTATTTAGCTTAGAAGTCTTTTAGCTAAATTAACTGGTTTATGACGTTTGCGATGTTATTTACCGCATATTTTTTTACTCGGTACTTAGTTAACCAGGTTCACCTGGACATTTTTACAGTTTACTTCTGTTTTCTTTTTATATTGCGAAACGAAACGCTTCGCGACAAATGATCGTCGAAATAACCTCACTGACAAATCTTTGCCACATAAGTGAAATAGCACCATCGTCAAATAAGGGGTGCTACTCGCAATTCGCCTTTCGATTCAAATTGCGTCTGCCACCGTCTAAATGAAACGAAAACATAGTCTGAAAAATGTGCAAGAGGAAGGAAAAGGAAAAGACATAGGAAGAACTAAGGTGGATAAGCCGACAAAGTTAAAACGAACGCAATAACTCCGAAGTTTATGGAGCTATATGTGCATCCCAATTTCTTATTACAACGGTGGTTAAAAAAGATCGCCTTAATTTTTCTCTGAAATGAGTGCTTACGATTTGCTTTCGTTCATCAAATTTTTATTAGTTGTAAAAGGCACTATCATGTAGTTGTTGTTTTAAAAGATGGCGTTGACTAAAGCCTTTGCAATGATAGCAAAAGATGAAGCACTGGCTGTATCGTGCCTGGTGTACTGGTACTGGTCAAAGTACTGGTCAAACCACCTAGTTAACTGCTTTAATTTTGAAGTTGTTCATCCAGATCGTTTTAAGTTCAACTCTTTGTGAATGTGGATCGGTTCGCGGAAGTACATGGGAAGGTGGGAGAAGCATGCAGAGATAAATTGCTTAAATTTGAAAAGCTTTTATCAAGAGAGTGTTTTATAGATTTCAGCGACTTTCCAGTCCATCTGCTGTTTTTGTTTTAAATTTTTCAACTTTTCTATGAGTCAGTTTGTGAGGGCACTAATGGGCGATAGGTGATAACAAGTTAAAAAACCTGTAAATTATTTTTCCGACCACAGTTCGTTTTCAGTTTATTTACTTTTTAGTGCGATACAACTATAGACAATGAGGATTGAAAGGGAAGAAAACGTTTTACTTGGCCTCTTCGTTTTGGCTGACAGCATTGAACAAATTGCCGAAAATTTTTCTAATCGATTATATCAGTGTGAAACATCCATACTTGACTTTGTACTACATAAATTGCAATGGTGAATTTCACTGATTTCCGGTCGTCATATATATATATTTATATTTATATATGTATATATAACCTCTGTTTTTTTACCAACAGCCTTATTCGGAACCTCATATTCAACTCTAGTGATTTTATAATTTCGACCATTGCGACGGTTTATATATTAAATCTTTCAGTCAGTATAGTTCAGTGAAATATTTTTTCACAACCGCTTTCCAATTCTATCTAAGCTTTTAGGTTACATGGGCTGATTTGATGGCAATCTCTTTCTTCAATGCATTTTTTGAGAATGGCAGAGAGGATTTCCTTTCCGCATTTCCGCTCATCAAACAACACTACCAACGACTTGCACCCGTCGTACTTCCGCAGAAGAAAATCGACCACAATCACGATCAGAATGCACATCAAACGACTTTGATGGCGTAACGAATTGGCATTTGAAAGCAACGAGCATCTGCTCTCTCAGCATTTCCACTATACTTGCCCGTACAATCTTGAATGGAAGCCCTAGAATTCGCAGCGTTTACGTTCAGATCAAAAGAACTTTTATTGAAAATGTTTTTAATAACGTATGAACGTGTAACAGCTATTCACACTAAACGATGAGGTTTAACTGAGAGAGGGCTTCTGTCAAAGATTATGTGATAATTGTGTTATCGGCGAAATGACTGCAATGAGAACATAATTTCGGGAATACGATGTTCTGAGCGGAACTAGCTCGTATCGTGGAGTAGACCCGATAAGGTTCTCATTATTATAAGCTAAATTCCATTTCAGTCCCATCTCGAAATCTTTTCCTAGGACCCCCTTGATGTTATTGTTTGAGGTTCTTTTCCGTCAACAGAACTAAATTCCTTCTAAGCTCTCATAGCATTGTTGAGATAAGGTTCATATTATTATAAGCTAAATTCCATTTCATTCCCATCTCGAAATATTTTCCTAGGACCCCCTTGATGTTATTGTTTGAGGTTCTTTTCCGTCAACAGAACTAAATTCCTTCTAAGCTCTCATAGCATTGTTGATAGTTCAAGGTTTTAACAGTTTTAATGCGATTATTTTCTCCGTTTAAATGATATGACTATACCAGGTGCCTTTCAGTTTTAAAATAAGTCGGTTTTTTTTGGTGAATTAACCGTCTCCTCTTCTCCTTTATGCTGCTGTTGTAATACGGTAAATGTCACGGTTGTCAGAGTAGATAATTTCTGTTTTGGAAATGTCGGGGCATTCGAGCGGTTTTGATTCTTAGTTTTTGTTCTACGAAATACTTAAGAGGCATGTTTTTCGGAAGAACTGTTGGCTAGTCTTGCATTTTTTTGTAATGGCCCGTTATACGCTTCATATTTATGAGAATTTGATTACGAGTATGTATTGTTATTTTATACGTTCGTTGTTGTCAGTTATATGTTATGGTTTTCAAACGACGATGTTATATTCTTATTGTTATTATCCTTTTCATTAAGAAAAAGTGGTATATAATATGGTGAAAACAAACTTGAAGAAGAAGCCAAGGTAATAGCTTGAGTGAAACGTTGACAGGGGAAACTGTTTTGATCAGTAGAGAGGGAAGACTGTCTTCAAAAAAAAAATCGTTTCCATCTTTTCGAAGAGTGTTCCCTTCCTGTGATTGTGATAACCAGTGTTTACATGTTTTTGTTTTGTGCGAAATACTTGTGAATAAATTCTTTTTTTTCATGGACGCTGAATTATGTTTGGCTGAGCATGTATACAATCGCATCAGAAACAAAGAAACGAGGCATACTGCACTAAATAAGAGATAATTAACTAAGGTAAGGAAGATATGAAGGATTGCTCGAAACATGAGGTTATTCCGCTTGGCTTCATGTGATCCGCTTTCAACGATCTTCGGCCAGACGGCGACTCAATCAGGGATGATCTCGTGGAGAATAGACACGCAAACGGAAGAGTCCGAAAACGATTCGGTAGGCGGGAAGAGGGTGGGGAACCTATCCACAGACACCTTGGCCATGACTATTCGATTAGCAGGCGACTGTAACATCTGTCGGGGTCCATACACCAGGGGGTATGGGCGACGTTTCAGGTTTAGTTCGATAGGAAGAGAAAAAAAAAAGGCCGAATCGAATCGACTGCTTTATTTAGTCGATAGGCAAGCGCTATCCCTCCATATACGACTGTACAAAGATTACGACAGAGAGTCGCGAGCACTCTTAAGAACTAGCAAGATTTAGAGCTGTGCAGCTTTTCTTACATGAGCGATTTCATTGGGAATCGCATTGGCAGCTGAGAAATCCGTCTAAAAATTCAGTGAATTATTCCGAGTTCCAAAAGCATTACGCGTTGTCTTATGCATGCCGCCTACACGTCGTTTGTTTTTGATTTGCTGAAGCTACAGCAGTGCTTGTGAAAACTCAACTTGTGAGTTTTACATTCGTGAAATGAAATCTTCCGCTCACCTCTTAAAGAGATTTTTTGATACTTTGGCTGCAAATACTTTCGGAATGCGTATTGAAGTAAGCTCGTAATACAAGTTCAGTTGGCATTTCCCGAAACTTTTCTCTTATTTAATCGTAATTGGTTAAAAAGCGCCGAGCAGATTCATTCAAGACTCAGCGCCATCCCTATTCGTTTTTCTACAACCTACTGTGGTGAGACGTTCTGTTGATCAATGTTCTGCTTTTTTTTTCGCTAATTTTTCCTCTAAGTGTTATCGCACTGTCGTGATAGCATCACGAGTGAAACATATTGCTTCGGCGTTCGAATTGTCGGTTAAGATATTATGACCAAAGTTTGCGCCCAATAATTTTCTAGACCAAATTTTCGAGCTACAATTTTTACAGTCAAATTTTAGCGAATACCTACCGATCATTAGCCATGAGAAGATCCTAATAACATAGAAGTGGGTTTCTATTGCTGCAAGATGCCAAAAATTGCCCAAAAAATTGCCCAAAACCCAAAAAAGATGCCAAAATTCGATGTTTTAGATGGTTTTGTCTTTTTCTTCTGCTGGTAACTTTCCAAAATCATGTAACATTTCGCGCCTGCCACCTACGGATCGGACAAGAGAAATGGGATTGCTTTTGCCCATGGGTGTGATCATTTTGGTGAAAGCACGTATTGAAGACGGCAAGCGAGAGTCAGTGAGTATTGAGAAAAGGAGAAACGCGATGGCGCCTGCGTTCACTTTTCTTCCATTCGGCCGTGACCTGCATGTTCCACGTACGGAACATTTTTGATTGTGATCAAAATCTGCTGGACAAGCTGTATTCGACTTCACTTAATGGTATTAGCGGTGCGACTCACACCAGATCTTATCGATGATCGCGTTCACTCAACACAACAATTCGGTCAATCACTTTTATTCATCTTCTGATATGCTGCTATTTTTTGGTCGTTTACAGAGGAATTCATTGAGCTTTACGTTTCGTTGAAACTCCTCCTTGTTTGATGTTACTTATACTGGTTTCCAGTTGTCTAGAGATCTTCATGTCAGCTTTGTCTAAAGATTTTCATGTCAGCTATCTCCGTATACGACCAGCACCCATGATCGGGCTGACAGGGTGGGATCGTCGGCCGGTTGCTCTTCCTTTTGCAAGAATATCCTTGTCTTGTCATAACGAAAGGAGTTCGCGTGAGCAAGGCTTTGTGCTCGTCGTAGCGGGATTGTGCTACGAAGATAAAAACTTCCGTCGTCTATGAAATCCAATAGGTTCTCTGCGAGGATCTCGCTAAAAGAGCTTCTTTTTTTTTAAGTGGAGTCATCAGCTCTCTTACTCCACTCCTTCCCTATCCAGTCGCATACAAAGCAGTTGTTACATTCATCACGAACAACCATGAAAATCTTCTCCTGTTCCATAGGATCAGACCATCGAGAAAGAAAATCTGTTTCCGCTTTCGTTCCGTTGCGAGATTTTCAAAGAGAACTCGCAATGAGAAAGCAACTCTGCCATGTTCACCTACCGAGTAATATCTGCGTTGTCATAGTTTTCCGATAGTCTCTAGCGTTCACAGTGTTTGCTCAGAATCCTACCATTTTCGTAGCAATTTATTATAAATCCTGACGCGTAACCGATCATCTACATTTATAGTATAATTTTGAATGAGATTACAGTTTCATTGTCAACTGTCAATATGAACGATAAAAAGTTAATCTTTTTGCTTTCCAATATTTCGAATTCTGAAAACTTACTGGTTCTAATGGCACACAAATAATCCTGCTTGAATTCTTATATTATTATGATTTTTCAATGTCTCCTATACTCGATTCTATCGTTAACGTTGCATCTTTGTGATGTTCGCTTAGCTTTGAGTGCAACATTGATTGTGTGCACTACAAATGTGAAATATTTTCATCCTTTATGAGCTTACCTCATCCACATCCATCCACCTCCCTCTGCATCTTAGCTGAATTGAGAGGGAATGGTCGCAAGTCATAGTCCAATTTAGGGACTATGATCGCAATTAGCTCAAGAAGAAATCCAAAAAAAAAAAGCTCGCGAACAAACAGGAAGAGAAGGAGAAAACGGATCCGTGAAAAAGTAAGATGGCAAAAAGATGGTTAGATATAAATTGAGTTTGCAATTAAAACCGAAATGAATTGAATTAGATTGGATCATAATTCATTCCTGGAATGGATATGATTATGTAAGTACGATGATAACATCAGTTTGCAAATGTGAGCGTATTTCTCAACATATATTATTGCTGAGGAGAAAATGAAAGAGCAATAGAAAACAAAAAAGCAAAACAACAATACTATGAATACGTTTCAATCATTCAGATCGATTGCAAAGAAAATCCGTTGAGCGTATTAGGTCATATACCCGCAGGGCATGTGCCCATACTTTTCTTTTGTTTTGCACTTAACATATTCTATTTTTATGTTTAATTTAATGCTCAATCAATGATCGCTTTGTCACAAAATTCATTGCTTTTCGTCTATTTGTTGCAATTTTTCGTCAACCATCATATTCCAACTACAGTTAAAACACTCTTACGAAACCCTAAGAAGTAGCAATATGTGGCCGAAATATGCTCATTGCTTAATATGTGTAGCAAGTAATTTCACAAATGAAAGTGAGAGTTAATTTGAAGCACCATGCTCAAACCATAGAAATCGGTCGCATGGTTTAAGAGGAGCGAACAAACAAGGAGAGGAGGAGAGGAGTTCTGAACGAAGGACTGCATCCTGTCTACATAGGTTTTACCACTCGAGTCATGGTTACATAGTAAGCATGGTTACATAGTAACCAAATGAACATCCATAAATTTGCTTTTGATTTGCATATCACATTTCGAATACGGATGTTCATTTGGTTTTTTATGAGAATGTGCTTTCCTTTTATATGTTTACATTGATCAAAGTGAGCGCCCAAAAATAGAAATTTTTGACTGATTAAATCTCTTGTTTCGATTTTATTCATTCTAGTTACCAAAATGTTTATCAACTTGTAATTCTCGTTTTCAGCAAAAATGTTTGCTATTTTTCGATCATATGGTTATCATGAGATCCTTTCGCTCAATTTCGCTATTATTGCTGCGCTGATCGGCTTTATTGCAATGCTATTGAATGGTATATTTATTCCGATTCTGTGGAACGAAATTGGAAATGTTTGGAAAGAATTTGATCATGAAATTGAGCAAATCAAGGTTTGTTTTGATGCTTTCTTCTATACTTCATTAATTAACATCGTTAACTGAGTGCCTATTAAATTCGGAGTTCGATATGCTGCTTTATTACACCTAAATCAATGCCAAGTTTCTTCTCTTATATGATAGAGCGAAATTTTTTCAAAACTCTTCCGATTCACATATACGAATTTTTCATATCCAGCAAAGTTTTATGCGATATTTGTCGGCGTCGGTCATCGCCTCAGCACACGTAAAGTTGTCGAAGCGCGTTTGCACAACACACGGTGCTAAATTCATCGATATCATTGTGTGCGGTATAGGTGCAATAAATTTGCTGAGCCGTTCATGTGCGACGCAACGTTTTCGCCATTCGTACTTTAGGTTCATGCCTAAGGAGACACAAACATAGTATAGCTACAGCGCCATCCACTATGCGGCTGATTACAGAGTTCATTCTTATTTGACCATCTGCTATGAACATTATATGTACTACTGGATTTGGGTCTCCTCTCTAAAGAGATACCGTACTGAAAGGAAAGTTCTCCTTCCTCACCCTTCTTCGGAAAACTACTGTCCTTATATCAACGTCGGCATTATAGAAGCGATAGATTCATGCCAAAGAAAAATTTCTGTCGTTGAAATTTTGCAAATCAACGAAACATCCGAATAGGTTTCCTTTTGGATGAGATGCACAACTCCTGCCTCAATGAGAACGCAGCTCCTCTCCCTCATTCAGGCACTCTTCGTCGTTTGCGATTCCGTGGAACTGGTAAACGGTGAAGGAGCTAGGTCTCTATTAAAGTAAATGCAATAAATCTATCCTTAATGTTCATAAAAATTGTGTCAAGATAAAACAAACGGCGTAATGACCATCATGGTGCCCCCATATTCGCAGATGTTTCCTCATTGCTACTACAAGTCGATCGGTAATAAGAAATTTACGTCAAATTCTTCCCGGTTTCTCAAGATGGTAAAATTTTCTCTGGTTGGATTTTAACAATATTTGCAATAATGTCGCCGTGTTTTCCCCTCTTTACAGCTCTATTGTCTTTTTTTTCGTAGAAATTTTCAAGAATGACAAAAAGATTTCGGGCGTATATTTTTGCAGTTCGTTTTTTTCTTTTCATGGAACGGTTTGTCATTTAATTGAGATGTCTTATTGACTACTGTTATATGCAGTGATGAAATCGATAAGCTCGCCATGGCCTTTTGTTTATGAAGTCTTTGTAAAATTGCAACCTATGCTTTTTTTTGATAAAATATACATATATATTAAGGAGGTCACACCTGTTTGTCGGCTTGTTCGTTTATCGTTACTAGAACACGGCTTGTGCTATGTGAAATCCATCGAAATCGACAACATTCAGCTCTTGAAGTTCCATTTCAAAAAGCATAGCCGCTTTATCATTGTCTTCCTGATAATATAGTTGATCGCTTTAAAGTAGTTCTTTTTCTTTATGCGTATCTGCAAAGAGATTATAACATACGTACTGACAACTGCGACTCGATATAGCTTTATATGATTACGCGCGGTTTTTTCGTAAAAGTGTTGCGAACAGAAGTTTGGGTATCAATTTGACTGGGGTGGGAAGGAGGGAAGAGGTCTAGGTATTAATTTGACTGGGACTGGAAGACGTTTCAGTGACCAGAATAAGTTATAAACTAAAAAGACTGTGCAAGTACTGAGCGTGCTTGTATGATGGTAGTTCGTAAAATAAGGGAAAAAAAGTGCAGAATTTGAACGGGTGCTGAAGGAAATGAAAACAATATGTTGCCAATCAACCAAACAGCTTATTGTCTTTCAAATACCGCAGGTGATGTTGCTGTTTCTTTTGCGTTATGGCAAATTCGAGCTTGCAAAGTGCACTGTGATGACTTCATATGCATGTGCGCATTATCTTTTTTTTTGTATTGCTGTAAGGTGGAAACCGCTGAAAATAAAGTACGAAATTTGACAGCTCTAATTCAGAGTGAACCTGCAGTGACCGTTCCAGGTCGATTCATTGAACCTCGTGGAAAGATGTTGGCGCCCGATTGTGCTAAAATATCTGAGTGCATTTTTGAAGCGGACACCTCGTCGAACAAACAGCGATTTCTTAACAGAACAATTGTCCGAGCGGTCGAAACAGTTAAATTATGCATTTGTATTACTCACCGTCGCTTTATGGAACAAGCTTGTTCAGTCAGTGGTCCACCAAAGCTTCCAGGCTCACTTGTTCTATCCGCATATCGCTTGACGGATTATCTAGCATGCATTCACACTTGTTCTCTCTACTGTATAGAATAAGACGCATATTCCGAATTCACCGCTTCTATAATGGCGTCGCGAATGAACTCAGATGAAAATTTGTGAGTTGTCGCAAAGATTTATTGCTGCACCCTTTGCGAGCTAGCGCAGATCTCACTGTGGTTCCCTTTACAAAAATTTAGTTGGGGTGACTGGATTAGCAGGTGCATAACGCCCAAACCTTCATGCACACGCTCACACGCACAAACATGATGCCTTTATGACGCACTTTCGCTGCTACAACGTGCATAAAGCTATTATAATAGCTTAAACTTTAGGACCCTCTTCCTTAATAATATTAACACACCTGTCGACCTATATATATCTTGGATGAGCCCCGTATCCAAGGGAGAGGAGTGGAGGGAGGTGAAGGAGCAAGGAGACCCTCAACCCCCCCCCCCCCCCCCCCCCCCCCCCCCCCCCCCACTCTCCTCCTCCCAAGAGACCAGATCGTCAGAGGAACTATGCTACTCCCACTCCCTCCTTTACTTCCCGCAGACTCGGATTAAGTACGTGAAGAGGTTGTAATCAATTTGTTGAAGTGCCAACGAAGAAAAATTGGCCCAAGGAAAATTTAAAATTCACCTCATTTAAGTGCAGTGCCCGATCGACGCCACGCATGCATTGTGATGAGATATTTGTTGTGAAATGCTACATGGAAAAGTTTTTTTCTTTACTCTGACCTGACCAGTTGGTCGCATCGCAGAAAAACGGATCTTTAGCAAAATGCCCGTAAGGGCGATGCCTGTCGAGCGGAACTGTCCAGGTACATTGATGCATGCGCTTTATCATTCGAGCCCTCTGGCTCACGTTCGCACTTGTTCGGCTCTGATTATGATTTAAAGGAAATGTCACACACAAACGTTCTATTGTGCACGTTACTGAGATTCACATAATTATTACAATTGTGCCATCACCCCTCCCCTACAAGTCCCCCCCCCCAAGCAATCTAAATTTACGTAATTTTCTATCAGAATTTCTTGGCATAACATATCAGTTCATTTACAAATGTGCACATCGAAATTCTTTCACGTTCTTATCACGCGAAGCTCGATTCGGCTACCAGATGACGCGCAACTTTAGGATGTATCCGTTTGCTCTTAATGATTATGAAAGACAACCTCCGAACGGTATGCACGTCGGCAGACGACCGTTCCGAATTCCTTCGATAACCTTCGCTCAATATTCATCAAGATTTGATCGGCGAGGCCACCTGTCTCACTCTATCACAGAAAACAGTGCCTAATGTAGCTATAATGCTCTTTAAGAGTCTCAAAGAACATCACATGTCTGACCCATGAAGATGAGATCAGTTTTGAGGAAGAAATATAGAGCAACGCAGGCTGATGTGTGAACAGTGAGATTAAGTAAGAGGAAGCAGATGAATTTTTGTGGCTAAGTCAAAATTTGATATCTAATCTCTTATGCGAACCATATCCAACTTAAAAAATCTAAAGAGTTTGCCTTCGATGAATAGCACTTTCGTATCGTACTCAGTCAGTTTAAAGGTCAGGTCAAAATCCCTGAGCCAGACCTATTTGTTTCCCTCGAGACTTCCAAGAAGACCAGCATAATGCATCAGATGTTCATCTTCTGCCCAATTTTACACCTTGATGCAACTCTTGTAGTCCCCAAGCTGAAAACTGAAACGCAAGGAATGTGAGAACTTTTATTCCATGCCGTGTAAGCCGAAGTTCATGTATTTTCTAACGGTGAGCCATGACATTACCAGCTACCTTGACCACACGATCAAATTTCACCCACTAAAATATCTGAAACGATGCCAATCAGTTTCGTTCGGAGGAAGGGCGCCTAAACACTGATCTGAGGAGTTGTGCTCAAGCTCTCCGCGCAAGACCGGCGGTTTAAAAATTCCCGATTTGGCAAGAACATAAACTCCTCAAGGCAGAAAGTTATGAAATTTCCTATTCAAGGAGCTGGAACGATCAGCTTGGGTTGACATCCGGAAATTTCCCGTACAATTGTCGAGAACAACACGTCGTGCAGAGGGAAGGCATCAGCTTTGGTCGGATCCAAGGCGATTACTCACTATTGGTCATGATTACAATTACCTGGGTCGTCCACTACCGGATAGGTTTTGGCAGGTTGGACGCCGCAAAATCTATGCCGATGCTGTGCCTCTTCCAGACGAGCAACTCGGGCAGTGCTGTGAGTAAATTGCCTCATTTCTATCCTACTTTTGCTTATTTTGTCTTTCTTAGAATTTTAATCGAACGCAAAAGATCTCGCAGGATTCTGTCTACGAAATTTCCATGTAACTTTGCTTTTGGAGAGCATTCTCGGGGAAAGGCCGCTTTGCATTTAGATTCTTAGTTTTGCAGGAATCTTTACTGCAAACACAGGCTCATAATAGATCCGATGCCTTATGACGAGCATTATTTATTTGTACATATGGCCCATATCTTATGCGAATTTTCATTCACGTGTGTGACGTACGTAAGATGCGCATCATATGCATAAATATGCATAAACATGAGCCGCATGCCTTAAGTCATCGATTTTCTATAGCTTATGGAAAAGAGAAGTAATTTTCTGGCGCATTTGTTGATTGCTTTGCGCATTTCACGTATATCGTGCTATTTTAACGTAATACTCTGCCATCTATGATGGTCTTTCACATTTAAGAGCTTTAAATCAAGTTCCTCTTTCCAGTTTGCAATGCAAAAAATCACTGCCCTCCTGGCCCTCGAGGGCCGAAAGGGGCACCGGGATCTAAAGGCGAACCTGGTGAGGATGGAGTGGATGGCCGAAATGGAGAAGACTACGATCTCGTGCATCAGCAAACAAGGAAGCATACGTGCGCGTACTGCCCACCTGGACCGCCTGGATTACCTGGACTTCCCGGAATTCAAGGTTCATGTTTCACTTACTTAATCTCGAAAAAGGTATTCCCATATAAATATTACACCTGCCTCTTCGTCCAACACAAGACACCTTTAATTATGTGTACTTTCTTTAAAGACGAAAAGCCGGTAAATCTCGAATATTCTATATGCAACAGCGCTTTAGTTGAGGCTATAGTTTAAATATAGGTCAAACCTATATATGTGCGAATTGCTTTTAACGCCCTAGCGATGAAATAAATCACTGAATTATAATATTTTGGCATCTTACGCTTCTCAGGAGTGAAGGCACTGTTCGGACGATATAATTCGACATCATCTTTTTTTCGAGACTTACTTAGCATTGCACTGTTGGAAAAAATTACCCTCGTTCCCACCGATAAATAAAGACATACCTTTTTACCAGTTTTCGCATTGATTCTGCAAAATCCGGCCGTTTTTTTCTGAGGCGTCAAGGGTTCGCAAAACTTCCTCTGATAAAAAAAATCATGAGAAATTTATGGATCTGATTGCTGGAAAAGGCCACGATTTTTTAGACGTATATATGTTGTTGAAAATTTCGTCTCTGAAGGCTTCAGAGAAAGCTTAAGTGCAACAGTCAATGGTTATCCAGAAATTTTTTTGAATCGGATATATCCTCTCGTCTACGAAAAGTTATTTTGCTTCAACATTCATGGAAACTGCATCCCGATCGGCTCGCCGAATATGACATGTAATTTTCATAGCAAATCCGTTTCGCATGTATATCGTGTACTCAGGCCTACTGTTTCATTCTGTTGCGTCGATTTTTATTGAAATTTATAGAAATTTGCCATTCAGAAAGAAAGCGTCGTAATTTTTTTCGTAGATTGTTCACTAAAATTTTCGCGCGGACAGCCGTGAAATAGACGTTCTTGTTATCTTTGCGATGATCAACTCAGGATTGTGGTTCAATTATAAGGATGTGATTTTTCACTATGATTCACAGATTGAGTTTCCCGAGTCGGGTAATGTTTGTTGTGGCCAATCGCTTCACCTGTGAGCTTCAAATATTTGACTTTCAACAAAATTAAGCCTCCAACGAAAAAGCCGCGATCGTCTTCATAGCGCAGTGGCTTTTCAAACGTTACGAAAAATTAGCTGCTTAGTATAAGTTAGGCCCCAAATCTGTAATCTGCATTGAAAATAGATTTGAAAAAGTTGCACCTCAATCTCGCCAAGACTGTTGAAGCTCAGTTTTCAGTGATTTGGTCAACGCAGGTTTTCACAGTTTTGGAAACATTTTGGATTCCTGGAACAATTCTCAAAATTGGCCTGAAGATTTACAAAAGTGACTTTCAAGTTGTCTCTGACTAAGATTGACTTTCAGCCGGTATTCCTGTATGAAATGATGGCCTGGACTAATAGGCCTTTAGATTTTTTATCAGAGGTTTGAAAAGACGTCTTGTTGTCTAGTCTTCGAACCTTCCTTTTGCATTTTCAGATACGACAGCAGTACGTCGGGAAACTTGTGTTTTGAAAACTACGCAACACATAATGTATAAGCTGGTTTTTTTTAGGTCCGAGAGGATTACGCGGTCCAGCCGGTAAACACGGCTGTATGGGTAAAAATGGTGCTCCAGGAAATCCCGGAGAAATGGGTCGCCCAGGTCCAGATGGACCACCTGGCCAAAGAGGACATATTGTAGGTTGCTTTTCACTTTCACCTTTTATTTCGTTCAATAACTTCATGACAGCTTCATTTCTGCTACTTGTTTCTGTTGCATTACACTTCTTTCTGTTCTGTTCCTTTCTATTACAGCATTATTCCTTCATTTTCTAGATACACATGAATGAAAGTGAAAGAATTTTTTTATTTTAATGAAATTTAAATAAATCTAGATACACATGAATATACAGCATCTTACTAAAAATTTCACCTACTTATTTGCAATTAAATACGTGATTTTCATTTCAGGGGCCACCAGGCGATGATGCGATAATGAGAGTGGGTAAAAAGGGATCGAAAGGAAGTCAGGGAGTTGCTGGTCCTCCGGGTCCGATTGGTGATTCAGGAAAATCGAACACACAGGTGAATACATCCCTGCTGCATATAATTTCTGATCTCATATGGGAAATTACCATTGCAATGGACGAATTACTTTTATATTTGTTATTTTTAGTATCTCAAATTCTGTATGACAACCTAGAAGGAGCGCGCAATTTTTTTTTGCTGCAGATATGTCTATGGTCATTCATTCTTGAACGATTCTGCAATTCACATCCTAGTAGTATTTGAACTATGGCCTTTCATCAGAAAAGTAATGAAGGCGACTTCTGCTTATAGGTAGGAAGGGCTGGGCTTCCTGGACTTCCCGGACGAAGTGGTGCTCCCGGCAAACCAGGTCCACCTGGAGCAAGAGGATACGAAGGTTATGCCGGAGAAGATGGCGAAAGCCGGAAGGTCAGTCAGTTGCACAGTAAAGATTGCAAACATTATGCGTCATCACGAAATTCATTAGAACTTTAGAAAATAACAAAAGACAATGAGAAGTTCCTTATGCTTGTCGAAGAATTAAGATGCGATTGCCGTTTCTCGAGTTCATTGTCATCGTAGAGGATTTGGATATGCAATGACATACTTATCATTGTACCGCATAGAATGAAAGCATGTTTTGGCCAAATCAGTTTTCCTGACCTGGCTTCTTCATTTGTCGTACAACTTACCCAATGATGTAGTATTGTCGGACTTATATAGCATCATGAGTTATTGCGGTTTGCTACATTAGTTATATTAAAACTTATAGGTCATGATAGCATTTATCGCTTTGATGTTTCAAATGAAATATAACTGTTTTTCTGATATCATACCAAAAGTTCAGCTAATCGGCCAACGAAACCAAATTAGCTCCATAAGAACTTCCAGTTTTAAGCTATCATCAATGGTTTTCAGTACTGCCCATGTCCTAAGGATTTCATGAAAAAATCGCCAACAGTTGAGCCATATCAACCGCCAGCAAACGAGCGTCCGCCATACGCCGGAGTTGCGTCTTTTCGAGATAACAAGCTCGAAACTGTAAGTGTGTTTGATTGCTCGGAACATAATATCACTCTTACCCTAGCACATATTTTAGCTCTATCCCCTCGTCCACTCACTTTTGTGGTGCCCTGTCAACCACAGCTCATGAAGTCAAAACCTCATACTCAGCTCGGATACTCTGAATACGCTAATGTTATAGGCCAGAGATGTTGTTTTCTGCTCCCCTAATCATCACGCCCACAAATTTAAATTACGTTATTCATGATCTCCATAAATAACGTGATTCAAATTTCTTTTGCTGATTTCCTGCCTTTTAAATATAAGGTGGTCCACTTCGCTCGCTCAATGGCTAACACCGAACGATTACGAAGGCAAAAATAGCCGACCAAAAACAAGACATATGACCTAGTGGAGCACAATTTCATATCTTTTGTGTGTGTCTATGATCGATTTTTTCTCTTCAATCATTTTCACTCCAGAGCTGTCCTCATCAGTTTAATTCAAGTTGCTTGTGAGTGTAATTATAGACCCTATTAACCAAGTGCTGTTCAAGTGGTATGGTATTATTTTTAATGACAATCTCAATACTTTTATGACTAGATTATGAAATGTAACTTGTTTTCTGATCAGATGGTCGAAAAGTGCTGAGTCACTATGTGTTGATTGCCTAGTTGAGAACATTAAAATGAAGCTTTTTCTGCAGTTATTTTATTTCTGCTGACAATCGCATAAAATAGGCAGTGCATTTGTTTTCGGGCCCTAGCAAGCTAAGCTTACCTGAATCCGTCGAATTACTCATTTATCTGTTTCGCATTTCCTCGATGATTACGTCCAAAGATGACCAGGATGTGTGCAAGGATGCCCAAGACAAGACCATAGTCAGCATTCAACCTTAATCTCTTCATTCCTACCTTTCTGGTGCCTTCCTTTTGACCGATTAGAATTTTCGGATGTTTTCAAGAAATCCTCTGGGAATCATAAATTTAAATTGGGATTTTTTTTTTGCTGATGATTAGCTTCAGGCTCATTTGTTTTTGAAAAGCTTTCGCTACCGAATACTTTTATTTTGCAGTTGCACTTGGGAGCGAAAGAATTCGAAATTAAGAATTCACCAGGCGTTTTCGAGATTCATCGTCAACCGATTACAAGCATCGATATCGAAAATGCTTTCGCTGGAGGTTTTTTTTGAGTCTTCATGCTTCTGAATGAATATTATTTGGGGATGAAACGTCTCGCATGCGAACTTATGTCTCACCCAATGAGATCGACTTGGGTTTCTATGATTAACTGCATATACTTCACGATGCACACATATGAAATCTGGGACTTCAACTGAATTCAATATCGCCATTGCTCGAATTCATTCTTTCTTTGATGAGTTGGAAAAAAAAAACTGAATTGAGTAAAACATTGTCTGAAGCGCAACAAATATGTATTTGCCACTTGCAAAAGATGCAATCCTCTATTTCGCGTGCAAAGATCGATCAAAAATGTCCTCATAGTGGTTAAAAAACACGCCAAACATTCTGATTTCTTACGACCCACTTATAGTTCTTTTTCATTTAGGTCAATTGCCGAATAAACCGACTTTTGTTTCTCGGAGCGAAAATCAGAATTATCAAACTTCTTTCGCTCCTGAACAAACGACCAGCGAACCAGCCACCCCCTCCATCAGTTTCGAGTCCCATCCGACAGTTTCGACATCTACAAGGATGGTATCATTTCGCACAATGTACTTCCCAGGCAAAACGACACCGTCTTCTACAGTTTCAGCAATGTCGCTTTCGCAGGAAACAACTCAGCAATCCATAGTGACATCGGAACCTTCATTAATTGCTTCAATTCTCGTTACAAAGCCCGTTTTTTCGTCTGCTACATCTCAATTACAACTACCGCAACATTCTTCGCAGTCAAAAATACCATCTACAAGCTCAGTGATTTCGGCGGCCGAGATCACTTCGACCACTCCTCGATCAGTCCTTGAGATATCAGGAACGAAAACGACGTCCATTACTTCAACAACACCACTACCGCAGTTAGATGTGATAAATAACAGTTCGAATTCGCTTATGTCATCGTTGAAACTGGAAGAGGTAATAGCTTCTGAATCTGTTCCAACGACCAAGAAGTTGAGCTCATTGTCGAACAAGTATCCACATGCATCTGTGCCCCCTTCCCTGTCATCCGAGGATAGTCAAGAAGAATCAGACATACAGAAATTTTTCGGAAGCCACGAAAATCGCTCCACAGTGGTCGTGCCTACATTGAGCAAGAAGACATTCCCCAAAATGCCAAATTCGATGACCGTATCCACGAACCGAGCGAGTGAACCCCAACAGCTGGCGGATAGGCTACGGCAATTTCTTAAGCATAGAACGGTACCGCATGCTTTGAATCCTGTTTTGGAAGAATTGTCATCCTCTCCGGTGCAGACATCAGATGGAAATTCTAGCACCGACGACGATAAAGAGTATGAGGAAGAGGAAGATTCAACTCAGCCGTCTTCGGTACAGCAATCTGAATCGAGTGACTCCAAGGAGTATGAAAACATGGACGTCGCCGAAATAGCCAAAGAGTTAGGAAAATTGTTGAATACTTGGACAACAACACATGAAAGATTGCCTGCGCTTGCTGTTGTCCCTGAAATTGAACGTTATCCGGCAGAGGCACAAAGAGCGATCGCTCCAAACGAGGTAAAATTTTCTAATTATTTTCGGTTTTCGCTAAATGTTGTTTGTTGGCTTGTTCTTCCGTTGCATTCTATGGTCAGTCACTTCCGAGAAAGAACACATTTCTATCTCGCCTCGAGTAAAATCATGAACAAGTAGGTTGTCCTAAATTGTGAAAAGGGAGAGAAGAGTTTTGTCGTAACAAAAGAGATAGTCAAAATTACGCTAACAAATTGCAGGGAGTGGGTGGGAATGGGTTTGTTTGTAGGGTGTGGGAGGAGTACTCGTTCATATTTTAGTTGCTAGGCAATGTGAAAATTTCGCCTTTGGATAGCAGATTGTGCGCGTTTTAATTGTAAAGCAGTTAAGCAAAAATCTTGAAGGATGTGGGTGCAAGATATTCGCATTGGCACATTTAATACACAACAAAAAAAAAGAATCAGAAACGTTTAATTCCGCCTTGATTTTGATCACCTTGATTAAATTGCAAAGGCAGCAGTCATTAACTCTCAACCATTTTTTATGCCGGTTTACGTGAGGGGTGGTAAAAAAATGGAGTCAAAAGCGACGGGTTTGCTGAAGCACCCTCGCCCACCCCCTACGCCCCTTCCCACTCGTCAGTCAAAAAAGATCTGCAGATGCGGAGAGGAGAGAAAGGGACTGGGAGAGATCAGGTCAGTTCCAATGAAGGTGGGAAGGGGTAATGGTCCGACACTTTTTCACTTTTAATGTGTTATGCGGCATATTTTCTCATGCCTCACTGTTCTACGTGTAAAACTCGATTCTCGAGTTTTATGCGTAAATTGGTTTTTTTTTGAGATCAACTTGAGCCATCTTCAGACTATGCTGAGAATGCTGGAGGATCTGATCAAGGTTGGATACACTGTGGGAAACCGACGGCGTGGTCGAATTAATGGTGGAAAAGAGGGCGCTATACATAAACTGGCACAAGAGCTGCTTGAAATGAAGAGAGATCGAGAATTTGAAAGTGCGGTAGCAGAAAGCGGTGGTGAGACCTTTACGGCATTTGTTATATATTGTGGCACAGTCCAGAAATTTAATGTGTTACGCAGTTCACATTAAACACAGCAATGCTTCACAAGATTTCTTTTGGGGTTTTTTTTTTACTTTTAAAATTAGCATTAAATTAATGAAGACCTGATCAAGGTTGGATGCACTGTGGTTTCTTTAACTCCAGTCTCTTAGTTCAGTCTCCTAATATAACTCCACTGGCTGACTTCTTTCGTATTTTCGTCAGGTTTCTTTAACTCCAGTCTCTTAGTTCAGTCTCCTAATATAACTCCACTGGCTGACTTCTTTCGTATTTTCGTCAGGTTTCTTTAACTCCAGTCTCTTAGTTCAGTCTCCTAATATAACTCCACTGGCTGACTTCTTTCGTATTTTCGTCAGGTTTCTTTAACTCCAGTCTCTTAGTTCAGTCTCCTAATATAACTCCACTGGCTGACTTCTTTCGTATTTTCGTCAGGTTTCTTTAACTCCAGTCTCTTAGTTCAGTCTCCTAATATAACTCCACTGGGTGACTTCTTTTGTATTTGCGTCATTGATTCTTACGAATCATGAGCATGTCGCAAACATAGGACGATAGGCCATACGTTTATGCAGATGGTGCAAGTTTTACGCGCGGTTCATGCGCGAATTAGCGCCGACCGCATCGACTGCGCGTTTCTGCGGTTTCGATTCGCAACACGGCCGTTGATTTCTTCCAACTCTCTTCTTCGTTAATATACCATAACTGTGCAAATACGCTTCAGCAGTATATTAAAGAAGGAGCGAGTGCTGTGTCGTGCTTACTTGGTGTATGTATTAAATTATTCAAGAAATGAATCGTACAGAGAAACAGAATAGAAATTGCTTTTGCAATTTTAGAGTCTCTAATTAGTCTCCAATTGGAGAGTCTCCAGCTACAAATACAGTCTCCAATTTTTGGGATTTCACGTAGCAGTTTCACGACAACAAGTGGAAATAAGTGGCAGAGAGCTGGCAGATGGTATTCCGGCGAATCGTTCGTTAATACGAAGCTCGCCTGAGAAAAAGATTGCAAAAATTTTAATTTTTTTCCATCCGACCCGCCCATAATTCACCAAAGGTTCATTAGTTTGCGACCCATCCACTAACGTGTGCAACCCAACCGGTCGCAAAAATTTATCTGCTCTCTTCCCATATAACCTCCCCCTTGAGTCGATGAGCTGTTTTGAAATTGGCATAGAAGGTGATTGGAGGGTAGCGATTACCTCTGCTAATTTCATAACTTTATATGCGCCGAGTTGCAACTTTTGGGCGAAACGATAGTCGCACATACTCCCTTCATAAGGTATTTTTTGAAATTTGCTATAAGCGACGTGTGTGAAATGATTAGTATATCGTGCAACCGTGAATAGTAGTCCTGCGATCTTATATCGTCGGCTTTTCGAAGGGTAAACGCTTGAACTGACGGTGATGCTACTATTCGAGGTTATGTGGAACGCTCATATTCTTTTTTTCAGTTGGTGACGAAAAGCAAAAATTACAAGCGACGTGGGTGCCGTTCGTACGGGTAACGAAACGGCGAAAGTTGCCAATTCGTAAACTGCGATTATTTCCCTCACAAAAAACGGGCAATAAATCCCGTGTAGTGTCATCGTCTACAGTGCAACCAACAACACAGAGGACAGCATACGTTAGTCTACTGTTCTACTTTTCAACCACATATGATTGTAAAATCCTCCAGTTTTCGCCAAATTTTGCCGAAAGTTCACAATTTTTATGCACTAGACTTGTTGTGATGACAATGCTCTTGTATCTACAATATTTATGTACGTCCGTTTATCTGTCCGGTTGTTTGACCTCGGAAAGCACTGATATTTCAACAACGAAATTTAGTGAATATTCACATTCGCATTCACATGAAAGGTGCTATCATAAATCAATATTTCACTGAATTCACGAATCTGGACAAGTCACAGGTATCTAGAAGTGTAAACAATCAGTATGTATTTTTCATCCGGGTAGGCTTACATTTTGTGGCGGATAACCGCACGAGAACGAATCTTGTGTAAAAAAAAAACTTATAGGAGAAGTTGGATCAGATGAAATATTAACGCTGTGTTCATCAAATTTCACTTTTAGTTTATGGTTTATTAAACTGGTTGGTCTTATGGACTGATCTGAAGAAGTGCATAGCGAACAAGCTCTCTAGTCCATATTTCTGCTCACTTTAGACGAATTGAATACTCTAGTGATAAGCAAAAACGTTGAGATGGCGGCAGATAATTTTTTCGATTCGACGACTTCTCTAGATTTCCTTTAAGAACTTATTATAACGTTCAATGAGCTCTAGTAATTCATAACATGCAAACGCCACTCTAAAAACGCCGAATTTTGTAAACCCTTCGTAGCACTTCCATCACTTCGCTGTTCAACGACTTAATCTTAGCGATGCATTAATTGCTGCTGATTTCAGCTTACTGTTAACTGCAATACGCTCGAAGTGTATTGCAATAGCGAAGTGTAACCGTACATCAAAACTTCCAAATTAGCGGCTTTGAGCCTGTCAAGGAATATTTCCACTTTATTGCCTCTTGTTCTTTTGCCATAACACATCTCACTGATTCAAACTTTAACTATGCAATTATTAATCATTTCCCATTCGGTTTTGGCCTCTTTACCAAAAAGATCTATTCGCTAATAATCCGGGATGAGATATTCAAAGAAATCAATCTGAAGATAGAAGTTTTCACAATTTTTAAAACGCGATTGCTTTTAAATTCTGCACGCATTAACATAGCCTCTATCAGATGTCTCGAATCATTTAGTGCTTCCATTTCGGTCAGAATTCTTTATGACTTATTCGACAAGCAATGCAAAATTTTCGATTAATCGGGCTGTATATTTTCCACACGATCAAAGAACTATGTCTCCAAAGTATACTGACATGCGACTCTTCATCTGAATCGTTGAAGGAAATGAGCCTTTATCGAAGTGGGATCCAACCGGAAGTTATTCCATAATTGTAATGTTTAGGTTTAGGCACGTTAACGGACATGTATAACTAACAGTATAAATATGACTAATGGAGGAATGTTCGCCATATCTAAGCGAATATCATAGCTGGTGAGGATCTGGTGCGCGTTCATGCAAAAATTCGCTCGACGTTTCTATACCGCATGCTGTTATGAGGGTGTTGTTGCATATAATTTAATGTTATTTGATATGAAAACTGGAATTAGAATTGAACTTATTGATTACTTGCCTGATAACTGTAATATCCTTAATCGCACGAAATCCGAAGCCAATGAAATGGGCCATTGATTTGGCTCCGAAGCAGGCCACTGAATCCACTGATAGAGATACTGAAGCAGGGCGAGTCAAACTAATCTAGCAAATGAAAGAGGTACTAGCAGAATCGCATTAATTGGGAGGAGAAATCCAGCTGAGAACTCTCTAACTAAATTTCAGAAAGCAGCATCGACAGTTCGACCCGGACCACGACCTGGTGCTCTTTCAGGATTGCATAAGATTAAAAAACCGATTGAATATACGATTCCAGCGGACGAATTTAGTAAAAGTGGTAAACCGCCACCCGTACCGCAAGCAGCCGACTTGATTGGTCGTTTGTGAAAACTCGTTGGCGCTATGTCGTCGTTGTCCCATCCGATAGGATCACTTAATCATAAAAACCGAAAAAGGCAAGCAATGTGGAGAGAGTTTCAGTTATCGTAGGTTAACGATGAGTAATATAAATAGACTATAACAAACTTGCAAAACCTGAAGTCGTAGCAAATCGAAAACGTAAGACGCGTACCTTTTGTTAATAGATACTGTGCACGCCATGTGCGAGCGCGTATTCGCGCGTGCGTTGCGCATCTTATGTTTACGATTTTTTACGGTCCTTGTTTCTTAAGAAAATCTTTGCATCCATTTTTAAACCCTTTTTCAATGCAGTTGAATTGCTTGGCCTAAGGGCCATTTTTCGCTTGGATTTAGTTTAGCCACGTAAACTGAGAACACCCACTTTTTGCAATTGGTCAGATATACGGGACATCTGCATTCCAGCGATCGTGTTCCACGATAAGCTAACTCAAGCATAACTTTACCCTAGAGAAGCTGTACGCTATAGCCCACACGTATGTAATTGTCCTCCATTCGTTGTATGGTTTTGTACTATGTACTTAAAAATATGTTGTAATCAAAAGACGCCTATACGGAAGAAGCATTTTTTTTAACCAATCCATTGTTTGTTGGCTCATTCGACTTAAACATCTGCTTCGTTCGTTGTTTCTTCTGCTTTTCGAAAAAAATCACGAATTTTTCCCTTATAAATTCGTGGCGTCAAAGGCATTTTTTAGCCAAATTTCTCGGCGACGTGAGGCGCATGAACACCTTAACTGCCTGCCGCTTAACCATCCTCATCCGATGAGAAACTTAACTGTTGATTGATTTTCGCGATCAACGACAGTCCTTATTGAAAGCGCAGAAGTAATTTTATGAATCGATCAAGAAGTAGAGAATGGACTACAAAACATTTTAGAGAATGGACTACAAAACATTTAAGGACTTTCATCGCGTTTTTCAGAACGTTTCTATAAGGAGCTTTTCAAATGATGTCTTATTTCTTAGTAATATGAACGTTCTCAATCGAGCAAATTTCATTGAAATTCTCATTGAACGGCAGATTCCAGTTTTCGATCTTAAGCATCTTAGCTGTTAAGTACTGGGAGGGAAAGCGGAAGAGAAATTACTAAAACGGATATATCGATCATTTCGAAATGGGACCACCAGAAACATTTCCCTAATCCATTTGTCTCTTTCGTATTCCCTTCCGCTGAAAAACTAACAATGAACTTTGTGCTTATATGAACGCATTTTTTTTCGATCCTTATGCGCGCTTGCTTACCTCAATCGGTTGTTGACGAAATTGTTTGTTTTCCTTCGCGAACAGC
This sequence comes from Toxocara canis, assembly GCA_000803305.1. Classification (NCBI taxonomy): domain Eukaryota; kingdom Metazoa; phylum Nematoda; class Chromadorea; order Rhabditida; family Toxocaridae; genus Toxocara; species Toxocara canis. The sequence continues at coordinate 37,264 of JPKZ01002270.1, forward strand.
GATGGACATATATCAGACGATCGATCGCACTTTGATGAAAAACATAATTCGGAAAACCTCCTTTTTTTCGGAGTTCGTTTTAAAGAAAATCAATCATCTTTCAAAGATCGCAGAGCTAAATTGTCGCTCAAATTTCGAATCTCACTGTTATTAGCATCGCTCGCAATTTGTCTGTCGTAGGTACGGAAGTATTCACTCGAGTGTCTGCAATATTTCATGTTGTTCAGAGTGTCATTTCGTGCTTTTTTTGTGCTTTTTTTTTGGGGGGGGGGGGGGGGGGCGGGGGGG
>JPKZ01002270.1:37777-64827 GCA_000803305.1 Toxocara canis
GGGGGAGAGGGAGGGGAGAGATGTATTTTGTTGTTTTCGAGCGGAATCTCTTAAAACCGATCTAAGCCTGAAATTATTCATCACGTGTTACCAAATCTATCTCATTTTATTTTTATTATCTTGCGCTTCAATGTTAGACTCAATGTTTTTTTTAAATATTTCCAAAGTCTGTGGAAGATTGTACTATATTGGGCGTTAGATTAGAAATTAAGGCTTACAAATTTAGGATCAGAAATGAGGACCATTGTTTCCTCAATATTATCATCGCTAATTTGATAAATTCAATTTGCATAAAGGCATTAAATTCAGTGAATCGCTCTAGCACGGTGTTTTCACCATACCGAAATTGTACTCCTTGTATTCATTGATCGTTAAATCTTAGTTGTTCATTTCTTTCTTCATTTTTAGTTGATAATCGCTTATTTTTCATTCGTTGGCTATGTAACATTCAGTGATGGGGATGGTTTTTTCTTCACAAATTTATAAGTTTCAGACGAAAATCTTAAATAATCCGAGGACGTGTGAACGGATTCAATAAACGGGTGAGTCGAGTCTCGATGCTTCAAAATAATGATCATCTCACTTTATCAATTAAAATTTGAATAAAAGAATCATTTCTCATCACTAATTGTGTTTACGATAAGTTGGCCAGAATTCTTAGGCAACAATCCGGTGCTCATATTGTCATTATGCGTTATGTGATAATTGAAAGGCAGCTGTGTTGTTTTTTTTTCTCCTTTCTTTTAAACTTCATTTGAACCCCTTCACATCGCTTAAAACTAAAATGCTCAGGTGTTATATACATTCCAAAATGATTTACCTATTTGCTATCATTCCGTCTTCAGTCATTATTTGAACTTTTCATTTTATCTGTAATAAAGTGAATTGAATTGTATATGAATCGTTTTTGCAAACCGATCATAATTTCAACCAGGCGGTTTTTTTCTGCTCAAATAGCCCGTTTATACAGATAAGCAAAGTACGTTCACATTCATGTTCGCATGGAAAAATTTTTCGGCATCAACGATTTCTTCATGTTTTTTCGGCATCAACAATTTCTCCGAACTAGGCGCCGGAAAGTATTTCTAACTCAGCATGAAAACAATAATTTTAAGCGTATCATTAATCGAAAAAGTGTACTACTAAAGAGATAAAGGAAAGTGATGTCGAAGAGTGTCAATGAGAGCTTGCAAGAGAAGAATTTCAGGCATGAATGCTTTAAAAAAAACTTTTGTATGCCGCAAGGTACTATTATTTTCAGCTGTCATCAGTGCCAGCTGTAAGCCGCTCGGTAACAACAGACATCGAATTTACCCAAACGCAATGAGATCAAAGCAAAATACAGTTGTAAATGAAAGTACAAAAAACAAAAGTGGGATTCAACCAATACAAATTGACGACCTCAACAATAAGAGAGAAAAACAACAATAAGAGAAAAAAACATCATTGGTTTGTCTAGGCGCGCTAACTAAACTTTCCATTGTGCTGTCCAAGTGTACTGGTCGTGACGTGGGATTGCCTCTTTGTGACCCCTAACTATCAGCAGTTAGCCTCAGGGAGTAAAAATAGTGTTTATCCGCAGTCATAATAAATCGAAACGGGGATGGGTCATGAGCTGACGGCGGCGACATTGGAGGGACAGCGGAGTTGGCGGGCGACGGCGGTCGCTCTAGGGACTGGCGACGTTGACAGACGACGGCGGTCGGTTGATGGACAGGCGAAGATGACGGGTGATGACGGTCGTTCAAGGGACTGGCGAGGTTGGCCGGCGACGGCGGTCACTTGAGGGACTGGCAGAGTTGGCAAGCGGTGGCAGTTGGTTGAGGGACTGGCGACACTGACAGGCGATGGCGGTCGGTCAAGTAACTGGCGACAGTAACAGATGACGGCTGTCGGCGAAGGAACTGGCGAGGTTGACTGGCGACAGGGGTCGGGGGATTGGCGACGTTGACAGGCGACGGCGGTCGGTCAAGGATGGTGACTTTGGCAAGCGACGGCGGTCGGTCAAGGGACTGGGTATGTTGATAGCCGACGGCGGTCGGTCGAGGGACTGACAAAGGTGACGGGTGACGGCGGTCAGTTGTAGCGAAGGTGGCAGGCAATGGCGGTAGATCGAGGAACTGGCGTGGGCGGTCGGTCGGTCGACGTCGATGAGTAGGGTCTCGGTGACCCTTGAGAAGTATCACTGGCCTCAATGTCGATCCCTTTTCATGCCTCCATTTTATAAGGTTTTTTATCAGGTTGCCCGTTGTCTGACGACATGGATGTCTGGAAAAGGAAGCCACTCGGCATTCCTCGATGTTTTTTTCCTATCGTTTGAGACGCTCTTAAATTCGTCGTCGCGAGGTCTTTTGATTTTCGTTGCCTCCTAGGAGCAGTTTTCACGGTAATCATTCTCAGCTTTCTTGCGGCCTCGGAGCTGCATGCTCCGCTGGCCGCCTCGACGCTTTTTCGGAGCTGCTCTGTCTGCTGTCAGCTTCGACACCACGTACACTACTATTTTAGCACCACTTCACATTGCCTACAACTGATCTCACCTACCGCTGCAGCACCTCAACCGTTTTTTGTCTTCAGGCATAAGCCATCTGCTGGATGTGGTCCGCCAGTCGTACAGCTCTTCACTGCCTTACCTAAGTGTTGCGGTAAGGGTTCCCACTGGCTATTAAAAAAGTCATATAATAAGCCTCTTTCGTTTATACCTTACCTTGAATACTTCGAATTTGTTGGAAGCATAGTGATAACAGTTATTAAGAGCAGTAATAAAAGAGTAAGAAAACTGCATGCATTTACGAAAGATCGAATTTTAGAAAAAATGAATTTCTAATTGAAGAAAGATTTCGATTTGTGATCGACTTGAATAAAATTAGATTTTGGTGTCATTTATGAGCAATTTATGAAACCGGTTGGTTTGGTGACTGAATCATAGAAGGACATTTCATGTGAACCATCGTCTATGTATTCTCATTTGTTTTGAATAGGACTCAATTTCTCAACCCACAAATTATGTATGTGATGAGAGCGCTTTTTTTTGAAAAGAAATCGGACGAAAAGAGTCGGGTGAACATTACGATTTTCGAAATCAGCAACGACTATGCGAAAAATAATGTCGGAAGCTAAGGTCAAATCAACCATGCAACAAGAAGGAGTGCACGCCAGAAGACTGGCGCGATACGCGCTTTCGTGATCCCAGTCATGACACCAAACTGTTTCACAAACTGAGAATCTTTTTTTTTTCGAAAAGATCATTTGCAGGCACCTATGATTAAAATTCCTTTTTTTAGGCTATTTGGCGACCTGATCATTTTTGCAACGTATGCAAATCTGTAGTACATTAATGTGTATACAGCTTCTCCTGCGATCGGTGAAATGATTTCAATTTGGATACATATGATCCGGGGGTGTAGACTGTGCTCACAAAATTTCAAAAAAAAAAACTTGTGGTTCTCTAAGTTGAAATTATAAGAGAGACCAACAAGCATACATGGACACATGCATACATATGCACACTGATATGATCTTATCACATTAAACTTCGCAAATGGAAAGTTTCAAAGGCTGTGGATAAGAGAGAAAAACGCACTTAATTTTTTTTGCAAGTAGGTCGCGTTTAAAGTGCTTTCTTCCCCTTTTTTTCAACTTTGTCAACTTTTTTCAACTTACATCTCCTGCGATCGGTGAAATGATTTCAATTTGGATACATATGATCCGGGGGTGTAGACTGTGCTTACAAAATTTCAAAAAAAAAAAACTTGTGGTTCTCTAAGTTGAAATTATAAGAGAGACCAACAAGCATACATGGACACATGCATACATATGCACACTGATATGATCTTATCACATTAAACTTCGCAAATGGAAAGTTTCAAAGGCTGTGGATAAGAGAGAAAAACGCACTTAATTTTTTTTGCAAGTAGGTCGCGTTTAAAGTGCTTTCTTCCCCTTTTTTTCAACTTTGTCAACTTTTTTCAACTTACACATAAAAATTGCTGCCTGTGTAATGCTCTAGTCCTCTGCAGGATATCGGCGAATGTGAAGAAGGGAACGAATGACCGAGAGAACAACAAGAATACCACAGTAAATATATACGAATTAATTATTGTGGGTGTTAGCTCGACCTTCCGTTCTCATATCTGTGAACGTGCATCTTTCTCGGCGTCCATACACATTCGCTCATGCAAGCAACTGCCAGCCCATCGAAATGATAATGGAAATGGACCGTTGTTCACGCTATCGCTCACTTTATCAGCTGTTATGGCAAAAAAAAATTACGTCACAGTTCATTTGAATAGTTGCTTGATCACTTATCAAGTCAGATAGATCGAAAAAAAGTATGTGCCAATCAACTTTTATATCTGTATGTTAGTTAATCGATCGGTCTTTCAAGTCACTTATCCGATTCCGCTTCAACTTGCGAGAATTTTTGAGGGTCATCGGTTATTGAATTAAATTTTGCGCTCATTTATTTTGCGTTAATTTGATGAAAGAATGCATAAGGAAGGGCAGTTAATGACCTTCAAGTATAATTGGCACTGATGGCACCGAAAAATTCGCGCTTTGAGACAAAGATTCTTTAGAATTTTCAAAAACTTCCCTGTCCCTATCGACTAGCAGCTACGGATCACTCTTCAAACTCCCCAAAAAATCCTTATGCTATTAAGAGATAATTTGCGTGGCTACTTGGAAACAATACAATTAACGTGCGCACAAAGTCAGAACGACATAGTTATTCACGTGAGCACTTCAGTGCAGCGATTATCGTATGGAATTTACAGTTTGGTTTTGAGCTTCAAAGCACTACGTAAAACTTGCGTATATCTCTTTAAACCAATCAACACTGGTAGGATCGCGTTGATAAATTAACATTATTAACCGAGAGCGATTAACCGATAAGTCGAAACAATTATTCGAGAATGCTGCGCAAAAGGCGATTCTTAGATCGAAACGGAGAATCAAACAAAGTGCTGGCGAAAGCAGTGGAGTGTGGGGGAAAGGGTGGACAAAGTTAGCAGACAGAAGAACTTTAGCCTAAAATTCCCACTAAGCGACTTCGACATCGTTCCAATCCTCAAATAACACTCATCCGTTCTAAAAGATTTTAGAAAACAAAGGGGAAAAAATGATATGGCCTCAATGAAAATTTATCAATAATCGATCATAGCTAGCTAATGACCACGCAAGAGTGAAATCAAATCACGATACTGCAAAAAATATAATTAGAAATTGATAGTACGAAATGAAAAGCTAGTAACCATTTGTTATGCGGCGTTATATTGCACAAAAAGAAATGAAGATAACGTTTCTCAACTTTGATCAAAATGTGCGATGAGTGGTGCCATTAGTACCCATTAAATTACATACTTAAACGTAACTTTCAACGCGCTGATCAAAGCATTTAAATTTATCAACAAAAAAAAAAACATGAAAGAAATGATCGAATAAATCGTACGGTGTCAGGAAACCACAAAAACGCACAACTGGTCTTTGGAGGGCCTCTGCTATTTCAGTGCTTGGACGCTTTACCAAGGAAAATTTGTTGTGAAAAATGACGGAAAAATATCACCTATTTTTCAAGTTTAGAAGCTCAGAGCGAGCACATAGACCTTTCAAAAATAGTTTTCTATTTTTGTGATTGTTTGTACGCGAAAGCAGTGGGAGCTCCGCTTAATGCACAGGTCTTCTTATATGAAGCGTTAAAAAGTTGAACAGTGATGTGAAACGTACCAGCCACAACGATGATAGCAGCTGAAGATGAAGCGCATTGTGTTCTTAGAGATAAGGGACTGCGTGGATACAACGTTTTGCTAAAGCTTTTTCTAGTTAGCGTATTGGATCGATACGATTAATTTTTACTCCCGTCCGAATACGCTTTTAAATCTGTCGTGACGGTCTTAACCGATTAGGAGGTAGCTTCATCTTACATTACTTAATTAGCATGCCCTCCACAACATGCTTATACCTTAATCAAACCGAAGTGAACATATCCTTCTGCTATACTCTACCAACCAAGCAATTTTTATGCGCTTTAGCAAATTTGCCGAGTGAAAATTTGGCAAAGCGCGTAATGCGTAAAGATTTTAGCACATGTGATGCGTTTACATGCATTTGCGTCTATCTGTTCACCCGGCTGCTTCAACCCGGAAACAAGTAAAGAAAATTAATCAACAAATTTGGTAGTTACAGCCAACACCTCAGGATCACCTCCAATCACATATTTCAAACGAATTCACCGATCGTATATAATCGTCGATAGGCCTTATTCGGATTCAGGACATGTAGATTTACTTTAACTTTTCACTTCTTTTAAACGACAAGGCTGACACAATTTCCCGCCGCAAAAACCACACAAGATTTCACCCAGGAACCTTTTGCAAGTCGCTTAATTAACAGATGGAATTCATTTCACGTCAAACTACTAATCCCACCATTGTCTCAGGTGTGAATAGACTACCCTTCCGCAATTAATGCCAATTAGTCTCATTTCATTCACGTATAATTCACGACTCAAAACATTTTACGTTCTCCATGTACAATCTCGTTGTTTCTGATCTTTTTCAACATCCATGTACGCCTGGATCTTTGCGTGTTATCCCTGTTCATTTATTACAGACAAACTTCTTTTTGTTATAAATTGACGTTGCCTCCTTAAAAGAGATGAAAATTTGCTCACTCAGCTATCTTTTTTACTCCGATCAACTGGCGCGTAAAAAGCATTTCTTTATTGAAGTTTTTATAAAAGCGGTCGGGTTTCCTCATTAGTGAGCACTGTATGCAAACATCTGCTAAACAATTGAGTGGCTAAAGTGCATATCGTATTAGCATCCTGCAATGACAAGACGTCCACCAACAATCAATGAAGTCTTCCGTCGATGAAAAAAGTCCCCTTCTTCTCAACCAACGGGCAATCACTTCATCCACTGATGAAGCCGTCCATAAGTTGTATGGGAAATCTGCAAGCTAAGGAGATCTCATTTACCCCTACCAACTGCAGTGCACCCAAATCCCTCTCCGTTCCCCTCCCCCCCCCCCCCCCCCCCCCCCCCCACCCAATTTCTCATCAATGCGAGCTTCAGGGTAAGTTAATAAACCGAACAATAACACTCTCGTCAATAATCCAGTCCCATAATATTTTCTTCCAGGCTATTCAGATACACTTTGTATTTTTTCGTATTTTTACGCTGTTTCCTCGTTCGACGGTTCCTCAATCAAAAAGAGTGATACGATATTTAAAAAAACCATTCATGAATATGTGTGAAGTATGCGTGCCGCTTACCATCATGTTTACACGTCTTATGCGTAGGATGTGCATAGTAGAATGGCAGTAGAATAGCGCAGCAGCAACTACCTTCCAAATCTAACCCCTATGGTAAAAGACGAAAAGAGTATCATGAAAAATCGAAAAATAGCATAGGACAGATGGGAATTCGGCATCGCCAAAAAACTTTCTTAAACCGCACCCGATGATTCGCTTTTCACCTAGCTTTGAGGTTTCCTTACCGCTATAACGTCTGATCGTGTTTTGTATCTCTCTTGCTTCCTATGCGATAGTGATCGGTCTCTCACTCGCATTATTTTCAACGAATTTAATATGAGCGTTAAATGTATATGATGCCTGTCGAGAAAAAAACAAGCAATTCAATTTCATTCATTAAAATTTACTCGAGTGATTGATTCATCAATGACTCATTAATGAAACTTTTAAATATATATGTATCAAAGACACCATCAAAAACAACAGGCAGCTAAAACGACAAAAGAAATGAAAAAAAATAAATAAAACATGTAATGAGCATTGTTCCTCATCAAAGACATCCAAAACATCACATCAATAATAAGAAATTTGCCCACATTCTCTCCCTCTCCTGCCGAACATTTCTGAAATGAAAATTTAAAAAGGCCATCCTCAATTACGAATTTACCACCAAAACATTCTCTCGACTTCGCCACTCCTGTAGTGAGTAACGCTATAACAGAAAAGACGATAAGATGAAGAGGGAGGCTTGCAAGTGATTGCGTATATAGCCCCTCAGAATTGACACTGCCGAGCACCTTAAACAAGTTTGTAAAAACAAATAACTAGAAATTTTTCCCTTGCAAGACGCGGCTACCCGAAGGAGCAGCTGCAAAGAGGACGTCGCTACATTACTCCAGAGCCTTTTGTCAACAAGCATTTCGAACTGTGGCATACGATAGGACAAGAGGGTCTTTGAGAGATACGCATGCAAAAACAGGATTCATGTACCTTAACGCCTGCCTCCTCGATCCATTCAACTTCCGTGGTTATGCATCCCGTAGTTTAACTTCATTAAGGTAGGGGCTATTATGTAGAACCATCACACTTCAAGTCTTCTTTCTTCAAGGTGACTGAATGATTCTCTACCGCCTCCCCTTTCAATAAACGTAACAAACCACTCCCGCAAACGATCAATAAATTTCTAAATGATCCGAAAAATATAGTGGCTTTATTGTGTCTCTACCCTCGCGCTATAGTACGGCTGGAAAATTCGACCATGGGTAGTAAATGCGCAAAGAACTATAAGACTGAAAAATAGGACCATGGGTGGTAAACGAGAAGGAAACTAACGTTTCCTACAACAAAAAAATATCGAACATCTCCTTCCTCTAGAAAGAACGGTTGTTCCTGCAACCGCCAAATATGTTAGCAACTCGTGGCACACATGCGAAAGCTTTCGCTTTGCGCCTGATGAGTGCTGGCAACCAATTTACAGATCTGACCCATATCCCTATGTGCTAATACAAAGTCCAGAAGATTAAGCGTACAATGGTTGCCCACGTGTGGCACAATTAAGCACCTGATTTTATTTAAGCAAATCGTAAGCTCACTGGCTAAACGAGGATTGCCAAGTAGCTCCACCAATACAGTAAGTGAGCGATGGATAGGAAACGTTACAATCCGCATGAAATGCTCCACAAGTTCTCATGCGATTTCTGGATCAAAACCATCCATACACAAGAGAACATCGTTCAGTTCCTCTTCCAACACCTCCTCCTCGACACACCTGAAATAAACTGTATTCTCCTCCTCCTAGCTCAAATTTGTCGAAAGATTCCTCTTCCACATCGGTATTCAGAATAACCGTTTTAAACGACGCTTTCTTTTCATCGCCGAATAGAAGCACACCACTTGTGCGTGAAGTGACGCATTTATGCTTTTTTAGACAAGAAAGTGATTTGGAAATATAATGCGGAAATTCGTGATCGCTGAAAGCAGTGGCTCATAAAAACCTTCAAATTGAGGGGAACAGTGGGTGAGGAGAAAGAGAGGACCACTCATGCCTGTGGGATATCTGAACAAATGTAAAATTTGCCTACTCACGTCCGCATTGTCTATATTCAAACAGTTGTCCATTTGTGACTTCAGACTGCCATGAAAACTTGAAACTAAACTCCAATGAGGCTCACAGCAAGCGTTCGCAAGATTGATTAGAATTTTAGAAGACATTTTGCAAAATGACACAACTGAGGAATCAGAAGCGAATTCGCATTCAGATTCTTCGAAGTCTGTCTTTGAGTTGAACGATTGCAAACGCCGACTATTTTGAAAAGCAATGTACACTGAAGGAGCAGGATGGCTTACAGTAAAATTAAAAAGTCGACATTATGGAACACTTGTAAACTGCCATTGGCGAAAACGACAACGAAGCATTTACTGTTAATGTTCTTCGAAGCTTTGAGTTGAACGATTGCAAACGCCGACTATTTTGAAAAGCAATGTACACTGAAGGAGCAGGATGGCTTACAGTAAAATTAAAAAGTCGACATTATGGAACACTTGTAAACTGCCATTGGCGAAAACGACAACGAAGCATTTACTGTTAATAAAAAACTTTTGCAGACGAAACAGGATGGAATACTTACGCCAACTTTCTCTTCGATGCCTCTAAAAAGTGCTCATAGTCCGTAATGCTATTCAGCATCACATTAACCCGTTTGATCGAGTCAGGCAAATTCTGCTCTCGCTCTGCTTTCGCTGCTGCAGGAAGCCAACCATCATCAGCCAGTAGATCACGCTCACGCAAAGCAAAATGTTCTATCTACAATATGAAACATTTCTCTTAATTAATTCTGATCAATTATAACATTGTGAACGCTTCGAGCTTTCATCTCGCTATTAAGAAAATGCTGCAAATTTGGAAGTATTCGAGACATTCCGCTGCTGCACTATTTTTTTCAGTTTTACTACCAACAACGGCATACACATTTGAAAGCAAGGAGACTGGTAATAATCACCAGTTTGCAACATATGACAGTGGCGCTGCCGCAACGATGGAAATCAGTAAGAAAAACTAAACACGCGATTGTCTTACAATTAATTCAGTGAGTGCTTAGCAACGACGGCACCATATTAATAAGCTGATCTGATAAAATTTCGACCTAAGCCCTGAACGCCCTCGCGTCGAACATCAAAACTGCCTCTATGAACAGCTCATCGCTGCTGCCCAACCACTTTCCACCGTAAATAAAACAGATCAGACCCCAATATAGATCCAGCTCACGTTTAAAGAACGCTTCCTAGAAAAATGGTCTTTGGACCCGTACTACTCCAAAAACAAACAAGCAAACAAACAAAGAAGTGCTGGAAAAGCTAGAGTCCCAAGAGAGCGCTTTGACGACATCATTCTGCTCAAAAAAAACAACAGGAAGAACAGTGATAAATAAGCGAGAGAAACGATGATAACCAGCAAAAGAAACCCGGAAAAAAGCAGTTAGCAATTGACAAATCGTGGTTGTAGCAAATTGTACTGAAAAGATCGTGAAGACGACCTGACCAAAATATTGCTTGGCTTCCGATACTCTCTGAGCACGTACGGCTTTGACTGTTCTTTGGATATCCAAAGAAAGATACCCGGAGTTGGAAAACCACAACATACCGAAATTTGGCTGAAGGCTCGTCTGTTCCATCTATCATACAATCCCGAACTCATGCCGACAAATGCAGTATTTCTACTCAGCAAAAAGAGCGGCAAAAGGGTGGGGGAGAGGGTGATCGGAAGCGAGCGACAGAAAGAAGTGGGGAGACAGGAGGAAGACACTGACTGCGATGAGAGGCGTGCCTGAAGAGACCTCTGCAGAGGACAACTCAGACTGATCGAAGGACAGACCAAATATGAGAATTTGTACGGAATGTCGCACCCAATGAGAAAATGGATTTGAAGAGGAGAATGTGTCGGAGGAAAAACAGGGCACGACTATTTTGAAAAGCAATGTACACTGAAGGAGCAGGATGGCTTACAGTAAAATTAAAAAGTCGACATTATGGAACACTTGTAAACTGCCATTGGCGAAAACGACAACGAAGCATTTACTGTTAATGAAAAACTTTTGCAGACGAAACAGGATGGAATACTTACGCCAACTTTCTCTTCGATGCCTCTAAAAAGTGCTCATAGTCCGTAATGCTATTCAGCATCACATTAACCCGTTTGATCGAGTCAGGCAAATTCTGCTCTCGCTCTGCTTTCGCTGCTGCAGGAAGCCAACCATCATCAGCCAGTAGATCACGCTCACGCAAAGCAAAATGTTCTATCTACAATATGAAACATTTCTCTTAATTAATTCTGATCAATTATAACATTGTGAACGCTTCGAGCTTTCATCTCGCTATTAAGAAAATGCTGCAAATTTGGAAGTATTCGAGACATTCCGCTGCTGCACTATTTTTTTCAGTTTTACTACCAACAACGGCATACACATTTGAAAGCAAGGAGACTGGTAATAATCACCAGTTTGCAACATATGACAGTGGCGCTGCCGCAACGATGGAAATCAGTAAGAAAAACTAAACACGCGATTGTCTTACAATTAATTCAGTGAGTGCTTAGCAACGACGGCACCATATTAATAAGCTGATCTGATAAAATTTCGACCTAAGCCCTGAACGCCCTCGCGTCGAACATCAAAACTGCCTCTATGAACAGCTCATCGCTGCTGCCCAACCACTTTCCACCGTAAATAAAACAGATCAGACCCCAATATAGATCCAGCTCACGTTTAAAGAACGCTTCCTAGAAAAATGGTCTTTGGACCCGTACTACTCCAAAAACAAACAAGCAAACAAACAAAGAAGTGCTGGAAAAGCTAGAGTCCCAAGAGAGCGCTTTGACGACATCATTCTGCTCAAAAAAAACAACAGGAGGCGGATTCGAGCTCATATGACATTTCCATTCACAATCACAGCTGGGGCGTAACTGCATAACCAGGTCACTGGAAGAGGTGAGCGGGGAACAGATGAATGCGCAGGGTGGGGAGGTCGAAAGCATCGAAACTAGTGAAGTGAAGAAGCCTAAAGGACCACAACATTCCTCGCTTTTAACAGCGGAGTTGTCATGACAAGTCTAACGCCCACCTCTTGCTGTTCGCGCGCAGCAGCGCGCTCGTCAATAGGCTCACGGTCCGCATCATGAACAATTGCACTCCCTTCACTGCATTTCATGAGGTGTGGGAAAATGCTTTCAGGATCTGCCGATTTACGTCCACACTTCGTGCATATAACACAGCACCGCAGCAGTCTGCTCCTGAAAAAAAAAATCAAGCGTGACAACTGACTGCTGAGAACCACAAAAACTGCGAAGTATAGCCTGTTTTGTTTACATAACCTGATGAGACAAACGCTAGAAAATCACTCTATCTGAACGCTGGATGCCCCTTTTGCCAAAATGCAACCATTCTTTATACCTGTCTTCTGTGGACTCGAAAGGACATGAAATATCAAATAATACCTAGTGAACCCGGATCTTCGTTTCGTACACTGCACCCCTTTGTGGTGCATATACTCATCGTCGCAAGCCGTTGAATACTCACATCTGGCACATGTGCGTATCTGCCTGGTATGTTCTTGCAAGTCGTCGACTACTTCTGCACATTCCAAACAACGATGCGAATCCGACGCTGGCCATACCTTTCGCCCCTAAAACCGATTACTTACAGCTGCCACTCTCAAGCAGATCGCAGTTGCTCCGACGCGGCACGCTAACAACAGCGTTAACGTGGAAGCGAAAAAACAGGAACATTTTGTATAGAAATGCCTCATGCAACACCGTGAAATTTCACTATTACGACTATCCAGCACAATAACAAACAAGAAACAAACAAAGAAGTGCTGGAAAAGCTAGAGTCCCAAGAGAGCGCTTTGACGACATCATTCTGCTCAAAAAAAACAACAGGAAGAACAGTGATAAATAAGCGAGAGAAACGATGATAACCAGCAAAAGAAACCCGGAAAAAAGCAGTTAGCAATTGACAAATCGTGGTTGTAGCAAATTGTACTGAAAAGATCGTGAAGACGACCTGACCAAAATATTGCTTGGCTTCCGATACTCTCTGAGCACGTACGGCTTTGACTGTTCTTTGGATATCCAAAGAAAGATACCCGGAGTTGGAAAACCACAACATACCGAAATTTGGCTGAAGGCTCGTCTGTTCCATCTATCATACAATCCCGAACTCATGCCGACAAATGCAGTATTTCTACTCAGCAAAAAGAGCGGCAAAAGGGTGGGGGAGAGGGTGATCGGAAGCGAGCGACAGAAAGAAGTGGGGAGACAGGAGGAAGACACTGACTGCGATGAGAGGCGTGCCTGAAGAGACCTCTGCAGAGGACAACTCAGACTGATCGAAGGACAGACCAAATATGAGAATTTGTACGGAATGTCGCACCCAATGAGAAAATGGATTTGAAGAGGAGAATGTGTCGGAGGAAAAACAGATCAAGCGTGACAACTGACTGCTGAGAACCACAAAAACTGCGAAGTATAGCCTGTTTTGTTTACATAACCTGATGAGACAAACGCTAGAAAATCACTCTATCTGAACGCTGGATGCCCCTTTTGCCAAAATGCAACCATTCTTTATACCTGTCTTCTGTGGACTCGAAAGGACATGAAATATCAAATAATACCTAGTGAACCCGGATCTTCGTTTCGTACACTGCACCCCTTTGTGGTGCATATACTCATCGTCGCAAGCCGTTGAATACTCACATCTGGCACATGTGCGTATCTGCCTGGTATGTTCTTGCAAGTCGTCGACTACTTCTGCACATTCCAAACAACGATGCGAATCCGACGCTGGCCATACCTTTCGCCCCTAAAACCGATTACTTACAGCTGCCACTCTCAAGCAGATCGCAGTTGCTCCGACGCGGCACGCTAACAACAGCGTTAACGTGGAAACGAAAAAACAGGAACATTTTGTATAGAAATGCCTCATGCAACACCGTGAAATTTCACTATTACGACTATCCAGCACAATAATGAAAATTTTGCATAAGAAATGCAAAATTATCCGACTTAGAAAATGATAAAATGCGAAAACTCAGCCTTCCTTCCTTTCACTCAGCACATGCGCCTTGAACTGTGCGACTGCTTAACCACGTTCAACTATTTTCATTAAGCAACCATTACGCAGCGCACGTGATCTGGACAACGATAAGTATTCCTTAAGCATTCTGGAACGACCAGATGAGTTTATGAGGCAGAGAAAAACCTGGCCATTCCAACGAGAAAGTGATGCCCTCAGCGCCTTTTATACAGTGCGACTCTCAGGTTCCTAAACGTGAAAGAAGTACGGGAACACTACAGTGTGCACATTGTCCTCACATACACGACAGTATACACAGCTGCATATTCGGCAACTGCGCATCGCACTGAGGAATGATCGATGAAAGTCATAACCCCCATCGCGGTTGCCTTGAAAATGATTTGAAAGAGACATAGGAGGGGAAATGGGATGAAAATTGCTTTTAAAAAAGTCATGCTATGAAGCAGATACGGCCGTGAATCCTCGACTGCCACTAAAGACATTAGAAAAAATAGATGAATTGGACGAGGCATGGAGGGATGAAAGAGATGAAGACAAAATGAGACCAAACACTTCCACTATAAAAAATTTGATGGCATCAAAAAAACTGCGATAATTTCGTGTTAATCGACAAAATTGTGCGCAGCAGCACTAAACATTATCAAAACAAAACTAACGACCTTTCTGCGTTGATGTTTGGTGTAGGGCTTGGATATCCACTTAGGGTTCTTCTTCGTGTGATCTTTCTTATGCGCCTTGCGATCAAACTGTCGAACGAATTTCAACGCACAACAACAACACCGAATGTTTTTGACTGCAATAACATATTTAAAACCACAATATCATGAAACACTTGTAGAACGGATAAAAGGGATCTCTATACCGCATGTTTCGCCGAGGTGAATCAGCTTCTCGATATTTCGTTTCAGCGAATTAAGAGCTCCCACCGATAAAACCATTGTTTCTCCAAAAACGACAGCAAGATTCACCTCAAGTGGAAGCAGGAGGCTCTCCAAAGAACGAAAGCCTTCTGAAAGGGAAACTAACATTCACGTAATGTAATGCTCGAAGAGGAGGCTGTTCGGTCCGAAAAATATACTCCAAGAAGAGGGCTCGAAAAGACGGCACCACAGATGCCAAAACAAAGATGAAAGATTCCGTCTCTCGCTTTACCCCCCTTTCAGGAACCATAGCATCGGGATAACATTTGATCACACTCCGCTTCAATTCCTGGCTCCCTAACTCTGTTTGCGCTCATTTCACTCCAAATTCGGCTTAAGTTTAGGTCCCGTCGGACCAATAAACAAAAACCGTTAATGACTGCATGAGGTCTTAGTCAAATTATTGTTTCTTAGAGTCGAACCTAGTTGAAGCATGTAATTTTGAGCCTTGTATATGCTCGGTCCGAGGAAATGCTTTGTTTTCGAATTCAGCGTCAGAATGCCAAAGTTTAGTAAGTAAATGGGCAACTTCGGGCAAAAGTGACCAGTAGTTTTTTCGCATATGATACATCAAAGAACCGAAATCATGGACCTCCGCCAAAACTACGAGGAAACGAAAGGACTAAATCAGTGATCACACAAGACAGGAAAGAAAGTGAAACAATTGAAGAACGAACTGGTCCTGTGCTGACGCATATGACCCACGAACTGTGTGCAGGTGACCACTGAGGAATTAGAAGAATTAGAACCAACGCTGAATGACGACAAGCAGAACGGACATAGCAGAGAACGAGTGTTCGAATGGAATCGAACGAAATGATCCAACAAGTGTGTGCGTATCGAAGTGCGATAGCGACACTTTCGGCAATGATACGGTGCATCGTCGTCGCCATGCAAGCTCGTATGCACTGCCTTCAACAAAAGATCTCAGAAAAACGATGACAAACAATCGAACGTGAAAAAAAAATTTAAGCACTCTTTGTGCCGAATTGCAGTTCACTCTAATTTCAGCGAAAGGCGCTTGCAAGTATTTCGTGCTCTCAACAAATTTAAAACTGCCGAAGTTCTGGTTTCACAGCACTTGCACTTCTGTGCAGTGGCGTAGCGCGGGTAAGGTTGTCGCGGCGGGCAACACAAGAAATTTAAACACTCGATTCGAATCCTTGCAACACAGTTCCAAGGCTTATAAAATCAATTAAAATAAACTAACTGGATCAACCGTAAGTTCGTAAAGATTACCACACCTAGATATGACGATCCATCTGGACCTTCTAAGTAGCTTCGCGAATACAGAAACACACATATGCAGAGAGAATACAAAGGCAGAAATTGGTAATTTCATGTATTCGCTTTTTTTGGCATAATTTCACTGTCTTAAGTTGGTGAGCGTTTGTGCTAAAATAAATCCATGCTTGCATTCGTGCTCGCGCCGCATCAACGTGCTGAAGCGCAAATACGCAGAAGCGCGTCGTGCCGAACAAGATGCCAAAATGCTTGTAATAACTGCGCTCATATGTGTCACATTTCATGACAAAAAAGCGGCTAGCTAAATACTGTCTCGCGCCATTGTCGAACAAAAATCTTCACGAACGAATCCTTCTTTTCAACTCTGCATCCTTGCAACTTTCCTGGCACGGCGTACGCACACAATGAAGAAGCCAATAAAAATTAAAATTCAAATGACATTCAAGGTCGCTTGGTTCTAGTTCGTAATCTTAGCCACAATCCAATATCTTACAACCAGCAATCTATACACGGTCACTAAAGTCGCTGTCGTACGAAAAAAATTCCAAAAAAAAAAACGAAGAGGAGAGAATATTATTTGTTCATGCCACGAAATTTGGATTTGTGAAACGGTAACAAATCGATTCCACTGCATACTGCTAATATAGTGTGCGATGAGAATAAGCTACTTTCTGTATTCTTCGGTGCAGGAGACCAAGAAAATCTGCATCGTTACTAGATATCAAATGTTTCAAAAAACGACAGTTAAATATTTAAAAAATGAAAGATATGAAGTAGGAGGAAAGAATCATCCGACTCTCACATCACACATATTCCCATACAGAACCCTACAAAAACATTCAAAGGATTATGAAAACAATTAAAATGGCAACCTACAGGATCAACAGTGAGTTCGCAAATCTTACAAGTGACCTCCGATGGGTGGTCACCATGAACGTTACTGTAATGAAGCTGCATATCACGTGGAGTTGGAAAAGCGTGCAAACACTGCGGACAGATCGATGCCGTTTCCAAATAATTTTTCGAGTCGCCTCCTGCTTCAGATGGACTTCCGCACATGAGATGTGTCCAAACGTGGAACATCAGACTTACGTTGTTCGATAAAATTTTACGACAACGCCCGTAAGAACACTGTAATTGGCATAGGTATGCAAAAAAAAAACCAAACTAAACCAATAAAAGAGTAAGTCAATAAACGTTCCAAAAATTGTACGAGGAGAAATTTTTTCTTAGATATATTGATTAGGCAACCAGTTAGTTACGTTAAGATTTCAACTGAACAGCGTCGACTATTCTTGTGCGACCAGGCCCATATCACCATGAATGGTCAACACCACAGACACGTGAGCTTCGGTAAAATCATACTAATCGAACGCTCTCAAGCAGCTCGAAATCGTCAATTTGGTAAGTCAAAAGTTTCCTTTCAGAAACAAGCAAACACGTACGGCAGTGGCTTGATACATATGGGCGTCTACAACAGCTATTCGAACACCTCAGAAGGAGGCGAGAGTAGCATAAACACACGACTCATTATCAACATATACGAACTTACTTATCCCTCTCCAAATTTTCGCCCTCAAGTGAGAGAAGTCAGCGGTAATTCAGAGTGCGATAACGACTAGATGGCAACGCTGACGCAAGCTGACGCAACGGAAAGTTGAAGACAGGACTGAGTTCTAAACTAAGAATAAATATGGGTGGTGAGCTGACGCATTATTTTTCAATTTTTTTTTTTGAAACAGTTGAAAACTCTATAGAAGGCATAGTTTACAGCTAATCGCAAGCCAAAAGGTGTATCTACGAGCCGAATTCACCCACAATAATTTTTCTCAGATAGGAAACTGCTCCACAGCGATCAAACAGCTCTTTTGAACAAACACGGCGGCCTTCGGATGCAGTCCTAGAACGCAAACGTACACAGGAGAACCAAGGAGACACACCCATACAAAACTATGATGAACACAGCAGCAGTTCAAAACACTAGGACTACCTACCTTAAATCTGGCGCTGAAAGTCTGCGCTTCGAACGGAGGTGCCTTTGGATCAAAACTTTCATAACAGTACGAATTCAGAGTTGTCGTTCGCTGCGTGACTGGATGCCAACTGCTCGCCGAGTTGATGGGCGTTGTACGACGTTGCGCGGTCGGTTGCTGTCGCAAGATCGGCTGCGATGATGCAAGCAGTTTGTTACGCTGCACCTGCGAGGAACATGAGTTTTGTGGCTCAGCTGTTTTGTAACGCTGTTGCGATACGGGACGTGAGTTTTGCTGGGAATACGGAACGGCCGAATGACCTCGAACCATCATAGAAGCTCGTATGTTCCGATTGGGCTCTCCGTTGGTCGCATGATCTTGCACCGATGGCTGCCGCAATCGCGAGTTACTCGTTGATGGGGTTGAGGAAACTACGTCGTAAGCGAAGGTAGGACGAACTGATGGCACAATCTGAGCAGACTGCTGCAGAGGACGTCTTTGTGAATTGTCAGCCACCGCTGAACGTTTGACCGCAACAACATCCTGATGGTCTTGTGCAAGCCTCTGAAACAACAATTCTCCATTAACTGTAGGAGAACGAATCTAAGAGGTGGGTAACACCTATTTCTCTGACTCAATTTCAGATAAATCCCTTCATTCCTGAGCATTATGATGGGCTTTCGTAAATCAGGCAAACTGAGCGCGCTTTGACGCCCACCTCATGGAGGTCTTATGGGTGAGTTATGAGAACGCTTTCACATCAAATGGGATGTAAGCCGTTTTGGAAAAAACGGTTCTGAACTATGAGCAAGAATAACTGCTGAACTATGAAGAGTTCTTCTCTGCACATGGAACTATTTGAAAACAAGCTCAAGAGGAAAATCAACAATAATCAACGACAACTTTTAAGAAATGAGCGAACCCAGCGAATAAGAAGTATGATTGATATATCCGATCAAGAGGAATGCGCAACGTAGGATTTTCCTCGCTAAGATTCAACATTTTCAACACTACCTGCTATCCGCTCGTTTCAACTGACAGTGTTGATGATTGGTTGAGATTTGATGAAAGCGCAAAGTCCTCCTACAAATTTCAACTTCGTGAAAATAAGAAAAAAAAAAACGCTAACTTTAGAAGAACGTAGATGCGACGAACGCAAAGCTATATCGTTCATGCCGAGAGCGCATTCTGTTGTGGCACTGCAATTGGCCAAAGGCGTACGACAGGAGAGCGATGTTTGCTGGGAAGGAAACAGGAACGCTGATGGACTTAACGGACGTTCGTGCACAATCGAGACGGATGCTGTGGCTGAAGTTGCAGCTGCCTTCTGCACCTCACGCATCGAATCATCTTCATCGTCACTGTCGCTCAGCGTGATCACCTCAGGTACTAGTGAGTGTGCGCTGTTGCAGTACATCTTGCAAGAATCACCTGTTATTGGAAAACGTGTTAACTTGGAGCCGTAGGAAACTCTAAACGTAAGAAACACGCCCGATATATAAACGCTAAGACGTGAAAAAAATTTGTGAGAATGGGGCGCAGGGCAATCGCGTGTACCTTACGTTTTCGGTTTGCTACGGTCCATGGTATCCATTCAGTGCATAACAAAACGTACAACATGCATGCGATTCGAACAGTAATGCAAATTGGCTCGATTCATCATCAGAGAAAACGCCTATGGAGCTGTGCTACAGCATACCCATAGCCATCATGCAATAACATGGAAGCTACTAAAAGATGTTAGAATCAAGAGCATATCTGAAAATAACCCTCAACTTCACACCTGTTACAAATATTATTCTTTAGAAACGATTACCTAAACAGCTCTCAAAATTGTAATTCGACGCCGGCAATGTAAACATAACAGATCAAGATCCTTGCCACGGATTCCACCTCATGACGGTAAAGTGGCACAAATTCATGAAAGATAGACCACTCTGAATGACCTACTTTAAAAGGACAAAGTAAAAAACGAACCAGAGAAAGACTACAGAAAACCATAGATGCTTAGTTTACCGAATGAGCACAGACTCAGATGAGTGTAGCGACACATATGTTCTCTAATACGCAAAAAAAGGCAAAAATGTGATGCGCGCCAGAGAAAGAGAAGGGGTAAGTGCCGAAGATCGTATTTCATTGAAAGGATGACGAGTCATGCATACTGCGTAGTCTGGAAACTGAGTGCTGTAGAAGCTCTCGCCATATTGCGACACATATGTTCTCTCATACGCAAAAAACAGGCAAAAATGTGATGCGCGCCAGAGAAAGAGAAGGGGTAAGTGCCGAAGATCGTATTTCATTGAAAGGATGACGAGTCATGCATACTGCGTAGTCTGGAAACTGAGTGCTGTAGAAGCTCTCGCCATATTCACGAGACTCCTTGAATGATGTGGTATCAATTTTAATCAAGCATAAACAACCGAATTCACAAAATCGAATTTTAACTCACTAATTCAAAAATCTACGAGAAAGTCATATTTTCTACAAAGTTCTAAACATCCCACTAAATCCCAAAAACCACTCGAAAGTGTGAAAGATGCGAAGAAAATGAGAGGAAGTTACTGGCGGAAATGCGCTACGATCGCTACTTGAATCTGTGTGCGCTACTGTATATCACAGTACGATATTCCGTGTTAGCATTGTCACATCCGCGCAAACTCCAATAAAACCAAAAGAATCAAATCCGTAATGGAAACTATTGATAATGATTTAGTTGTAGGATAGTCGGCCCATGAAGAGGTCTAGAGAAGAATTCACTCAGTCGCTGCAGGAGTCTGCCATGGGAATGCGCTCTCCGATAGCGACCTGAAGGGCAATCCAACCAGTTTTCCTACGGATTCTATCCCCCCACTCTCTCTCTCCAGCTTTCTCTCCCTCCCTTTTCTTTGGCCGAGGTCGCTCTCAGGCAGAAAACTGCTTCTAGAGTGCTTGGAAAACTCCCTTCCCCGACGAGGAAGAGGTAGAAAAGATACTTGGCAAAAGATTTCCAGAAAGAAAGGTCGAAGAGTTTTCTCGCAGCAAAGTACAGGCGGTTTCCCGCCAGCGGTCTGTGTGGAAAGCTAACTCAATGGGACAATGGTGACAACAACGAAAACGACGAGGAGCGATTTAGCGATGGATACTGAAGGGAAGACAAGCAGGGAAGTGGATGAAGGAGTAGGGTGATGGAGGGAAGTGGGAAGGGAAGGCGATCGGATGACCAAAAATAGTCGGTCTCGACCTCCGAGGGGATAGTGACATACCCTCCCCCACAACAACAAAATATATCCTGTCCCACTTCAGAGAAGCATAACAAACGCATCCGGAATGATAGATTTTGCCTATTCGTTCGGTTGGTCTGCCGAAAATAGATATAAGAATTTTTATGGAGTCTACCGCAGCTTCTGCCCGACGCAATTTCACAAAAACAGTTGAGACAATTGTTTATTGTTCGAAAATAATTCTGTTTCGCTTCTCCGGGTTTCGTTCTCCATTCCCCTCCAGAGCAGACACTATCCAGAAGAGAAGAGATTAAACCGACATAACCGGTCGGCGCTGGGAGGGACAAAAACGTGTGGAGCTTGCACACACCGAACCCTTGCTATTCGCGCCCACTGCAACCTCACCACTGTTCCATCACACTACTTCGACGATATGGCGCAGGCATGCGTTCATGTACGAGCCGTTTGTTCCAAGCCGAAGCAATTGGGGTTTTTCATGAACCTCTTTAAATGTGATCACAGGTCATATATTGAATGAGAACCCTTATGCAGATTAGTTTCTTATGTGGTCAAACCAGAATTCACTTGGATGTAGTCCACTTTTCTACAGACTGCACCATCATCGACAATTTAGCCAACCGTAATACAGCAGCAAATAAACTGAGTTGCAGCAGGGATGCAACTCCATGTAACAGTCCGTCCAGAGAGAAATATGGGAGGGTTTGCTGGTAAAGATGAACGACAGCACTTCCAGTATATATTTTCCAACTACCCATAGTGCGGCATCGAATCTCTCGTAATTTTCCTCGCCCACATCCCACCTTGTATCCTCGTCTTTCCAGTCCAGTTTTCTCTTTAGCTTTATATTCTAACTGGTTCTGACAGCATATACGTAAGCGTGTGTCCACAACCTTTGTTATGGTTACATGTTTAACCAACAAAGACGCTTCAACAATGTTACGCCGTCTCGGCTAATTGCCTTCCAACTGCCTCAAATTCTGCCTCAAAACCATCTGCGTTCTCTGGATATTTACAGAAGACTATAAATGCCCGAAACTTCCTGAAAGACCCTCTTCCCCTCGTCAAGGGGGTCTCGTTTACTACGAATCGTCCGTTTTGCACTGGTCAGTACACTTGCTACCACACAACAGTCGGCCATGAGTTGCGGTTCTTTCCCTCGGGGTTGCCCTGTCATCATCACAATATTAAGGCAAAAGGTAAACGGTGACGGCGACTAGCGCTAACCGTGCCGCGTTAATTGGCATCAGTTGAATCGACGACGGTAGAATCATGCTTGAAACTTGGGCTCAGCATCACCTCTGCGAAATGTTTAGCGTTCTGCGGAACAATGTACCCATGTGTTTTTGATGTTTTCGTGCACATCTCCTCCAAACGAGAGTGTATTGATCGCTGGACCAATGCCAGCGGTGTCACTGCTGCTTGTAAATCAAGCCATTACAGCTATCACGCCCACGCCGACGATTCTGATAACGGCATAGTTTGACAAGAACCAATCGCAACGATTAATAAATCAGTTAATAGAAAGTGCCGAACTGCGTATGTCCTTACTTTGCATTACTCAACTCTCACCAACCAACAGTCCCATCGCATGCAGGTTGAGCTAGTGAAGAGGAACTTATGCTGGTAAAGATGAAACCGTATTGAAGTGTGCCTCTTATAAACGCGATGACCAAAACTACTCTCGAAGAGATCAAACTAAGTTTAGCATATGCACCCTACCCCCGCGGAGTCCGCCGGTTGGCTCCTGCCCGTCCCTGTGGGCAGAAAAAGAGACTTTACATTCCTTTACTAAAAAATTACTTCGGGCTTGTATTTTCGTACTTCGGGAATCTTCTGAGACCAGTCGTTTTTTTTCACAGTTACGGAAATGCTATATTGCAACGCAATAACCGTATCGACGCACTTGCATTTGGTATATATATATATACACATACACAGATACTTTCAAATTAAAATCGCTTGCAACATCATTCTCTGTTAGAGAGTTGTCATAAATTTCTGGGCATTCCTCTTCATAGTTGCTGTCTTTTTTTTTCTGCCAAGGGCTTTTTTTAGAATCATCAACCCTTATGAAAAGTTCTCAAGAAGAATCCTGTTCGCAGTAGTTTTATTTGTTTGTATCTCATTTCATTCCCACCCAAAATGTCGTTTGTGCGCACAACGTTTCGAGTGCTCACCACAAATTCACATTATTCTAACGCCATCACAATTCATAACACGATTTTACCAACGAAGTCTATTCCATTGTTGATATGTATATTTTTTGCCATAAATTGCGTGCAAACAGCAATCAATATAGCACGTTATTGCGTTAGTGTTTCTATTATATATCGGCTGTATGAAAAGTGCAGTGCGCCACTGCGTAATGGTGATAATTTTACGTATTTAAAAATATCACCATTACGTAGCGGCGCGTTGCACTTTTCATACGACCGATCTGAGGTGAGTCAAGACGGTTGCACAATGAAAAGGAAATGCGTGGACCAAGAAATTTCAATTTCGAAATACTTTTAAAGTTCGCGAGTTGTACTTCGAAACTCAAAAGCATTTTGAATGGGACACAATCGTTGCAACTCCGAATATGCTCCTCCAATCACCTCGAATTGTTTCGTGTGCAATAGCTGATCGAAAAAATGATACATACTGCTGTTACATCTTATTGTTATGATAACATATTTTGTGTAAAATTCGTCAAGCTTGCGAATGAGCATAATACACCAAAAGATACAACGATATAAAGGCAGCTGTAATTTCATCGATTGCCGTTATCGATGTAGCTGACAACCACGCCCACACATGATTGTTACTAAAATGACCAAAACCATGCCCAAAATGCTTCCATAGGGCACCGGTTCACCGGAACCATAAGACGAAGCGGAAGACTTAATTCGTACACCTCCACCTCGCTCGTCACACTTGCCGCAATTTGTGTCTTCTAGGCATGATGCACGGATGGAGAAAGGGTGGGGGGAGGAAGAGAGAAAGAGGGAGAGAGAAAGGGGGAGAGAGAGAGGAACCCAAAGTTTCATATTTCCGAACGATTTAAGAGCGAATCCACAGCACGAAGTACGAAAGTTTATGGGAAAAACAAACTAACATAACAAAACTGGAAACAATGCATAATAAAATCAGCCGAACATCGAATCTTTATTCGATGTTCGGCTAACCTATTCATCTAACTGATTCACTCCACGTGGGACTGCTTTATATATCACGTGCTTACACGCAGTCACGTGTCAACTGAATTTACGTCAAATCGCGTCCCCCCCTGGTGCACCCAAAAGTCGACAAAACTGACGAGCCATAGCTAATGCGAAATGAAATGAGTATGGTTGTCGGCATGTCAGCAATGCACACGTGCATCGCTCCGCGCCATTCGCATAGAGCCGCGCTCTGCATGTGACCCCTTAGGACGCACGCGAGCTTTGAAGCGTGCGTTTATCGATTGATGTGTACGAGGGAGCATCTCACACGTCAAGAAATGCGTTTTCCCATATTTCTCGCTCCGGAAAATTTGGCGCGAAAAATGGTCCTCCCGAATTATCGATTGCGGAGGACATGTCCATTTTATCCCCAAGATACTACCAGTGACGACAAAACTACAAGAACTGCGCTGGAATAGAATTGCGGAACAAATTTCGCAACAAACGCTGTTGCGCACCGTCCAGTATCGATCGAATGGGTAAATCGCGGTGCGTACGCGGCACTACGCGGCGTTGTGACGAAAGCAACGAGCTGGTATAATTACATCGATATCCAGGAAAAATGCTGTGCTAACCGGTAGTGGGTCGGCAGCGATATCCGTGCTGTAAATGCCTGAACAACAAATATCCAGTCAACTCGATAACTAATTGCCTCCTTCCCAAAGTTCCGCAGATTTATCCGGAATATAGCTCTTCATTTGACGCTCCATACCCATTACAGATGAGAATGAAAACTGAGCGATAACAGCGAGCAGCGTTAACTGTAAGGGAAATGGGTGTTTAAACGCATGGTTAATTGCAGTGTTTATACTTATGAATATATAATAGCTTTCGTGTTTTTTTTCTGGATGTGTTGTTACATGCTTTCTTTATTGTGAATAAAGATTCTCTCTCTCTCTCTCTCTCTCTAAAAGGCACACCATCTGTTGATGCCTTGGCACGGCCGAGTAGCGGAAGACAAAGTAGGATGAGCTAGAGCAGTGCAAAAATAACCCGTCGAAGCAGAGTATCGAGTGACAGAAGGCAGTTGTATAGAACGGCGCCCAGTCACTTGCACCTTATGGAACGTTCAAACGCGACGCCTGCAAGCGAGCAGAGAGGCGTTCGATAAGGCGTTTTGTAAACGGGCGCCAGCGCAAAATATAGAACTTTCCAAGCTGAAAATTCCCTGACGTTGTTACAACTTTGTGCAGTTTTACCAAACGCGTCACTTCTAACATTTTTCATCCTCGCAACAGACTTTTACGCACTTAGAACGCCCACTTAAGTGCGTAAGATGAGAAGCATAGAAGTAGGCAGAATGCTGTGAGGATCATTATGTCCGTGGACGATTTCTGCAACTGCTGCCGAACACGAACGGAGGGGGAAGTGGGGGGAGGGAAGGAGGCGAGGGAGGGGTGAGAATGAACTCATCCCCTCAAAAAACAACTGGATAATTTAAGGAACGGGAACATCTAAAAGATTATAAATCTGGCGCGGCAAAGTCGGAGATATAGCTCAACTCTGTACAAAAAATTGAATGCGCGAACGAGAGTTTCGACAGGCTGCGGCGAAAATTCGGGTAAACACGAATTGGGTTTCTTTGAATCTTGCTTCCTTTCACAGCTGATAAAATCGGTACCGAGGATAAGGGAGTTAAGGTTATTGTTAACAAATGTGAGGTAGGTAAAATTGTTACGGGTTTGGGATGGTTCACTGCATAGCCGAAGAGGTATCGGCAAGATTTTAGAATAAGAAATATCTTATGAACGAAGAATGAATGCTCTACAAAAAGAGAACATTATTTTCTATAAACAAAAATGACTGCACCACTATCATTTCTTCATTTGCATGCAACGCTACGTCCTACAACGATTGCCTTTTTCGACAATGAAAAAATTCGAATGAATTTGATCGATTTACCGATAGTCTTTCAACGATCCAGCAATTTTGAGCGGTGGTGCCAGCGTTCTCACTCGGTGTTGTGATGGGAGAAGGCTTTACTTCTTAGCTGGGTAACAAAAAGGTGTGACATTTTGCCAGCGAACTTGGGAATATGAGATCCTTTCGACATCAAAAACGCGTGCAGTTCATTTTGTTGACAGAGATTAGTAGATGGGAACGACAATAGAGATAGGAAGAATGGATATGACAAGATGTAGGAGAAAAAGC
>JPKZ01002270.1:71466-88484 GCA_000803305.1 Toxocara canis
CTCCAGTTACTGCAGCAGCACAGCTATCGACGCTGTCCGTCCATGTGTCACTCAGCATGTCTCTGGCGTTCGTATATCTACTATTATCTTGCGGCGCACTGCGACAATGCCATTCTATCATTACATTTTGATCTTGATGTTAAATATTTCTCGATACCATGCATCCAAGAAGGTCGACTTGAAGAATCCCAATTTCTGAGGAACATGTGGCTCGCCACGTGCTCTTTCTTGATCAACTAGAGAGAGCAGCACCATAAGTAAATGTTTATGCACGGTAAAACGCAAAATCACGAGTTACACATGACTTACTGGACGAAAAGTTTTGCACAAAGTTCCCAAATCACTAACATGTGAAGGAGAACAAACTAGCATGTGCAGTATGCACCTTGACGACTGTACCCATTCAACTAGACGCTTTCATAAAATGCTTGTGAATAAAACAATTCATTTTTGAATAATCGGACCTTTCGAGCAATTTATTAACGATTAGTTTCTGCGCGTTCCGACCGGTAAAAAAATGCAATCCGCCTAGCAAAAAACGCTGCAACCTTTCAGCACGTTGGCGTGCTCACAACTTTTCCCCTCCGCCGCTGAATGAGTATAATAAAGAAAATGAGTATAAAAAGCGAACCTAGAGGGCAGACTAGATCTCCAGAAAGTCGAAATTACTCGAAAGACAGATAATCACACGCACGCACATAGTTACAAACATGCAGACGCACCACATACACGCTCACGCGCAGCTACGCGCACGCGCTCCGACACACACACGCGTCAACACGTACACACGTGGCAACACAAATGCACACGCTCGTGCACATAGGCGCATACATATACGCAAACAAATACGCACACACATATTCATGCACGTACGTGCGCGCATAAATAGGCGCAAACATGTGCACTCACGCACGCTCACTTATACAGAGACAGCACACAAGCGCAAAAGCACTTAAATGCATGCATGCGCGCGCGTAGGCAAAGACTGCACGGACAGATAAACTTGCATGTATAGGGCTACACCCACGGAAATGAATACCCACGCGCAAACGCGCGCGCAAGCAAGCTCACACTCACACATCTACCGATATTCATTTTACACACACCCACACACGTAGACAGAAATACACACGGACACATACATAACCGCACGCATAGCATCCATATTCACTCATACGCCCCAGAAAAAGCCGACATATACACCCCGCACACACACGCTTGCACATGAGCATGCGCACACGTCGGCATACAAAACTCTCATCCACGAAAACACGCATACGCACGCACGTGCGTGCGTGCACAAAAGTACACGCTTGCGTACGCGCATGCGCGCAGACATACACACACGGGAACACTCACATTCGCAAAATATACGTATAGGCACAAGGGCGAAGACACGCCTATTACGGAAACAAAAACATACGCACGCAGCTACGGGAAAACAAACGCTTTCGGATGCTCGCGCGCACACACGTACGCACGGACGCACGCGCACATACACCCACCGCACGCACGTGGGCACACGGCTCACTTGCGCGCACACCCATATCATGTAAATGCACGCATAACATATCCATGCACTGACCCACGCACAAATACACGCACACACGCATACACATGCACACTTGCCAACAAATGGGCACACACTGACGTGGATATGCGCATACGCGCACGCGCATATATCCAGTTCACTTATACAAGCGCACACACGCACATACACATCAGCGTGCAAATGCTAACATAAATACATGCGCGCAGAAACAGACACAGACAGAAATGCACACACGCACACACACGCACGAGCACACACACGCACGCGCAGAACTCTTTTCGAAGTTGACGGAATATTTTCAAAGATGGTATGAGAATGCAAATTATATTAAATTTCATAACTCTAGCGTTAGGTGTTGTTGCATTGAAACTACCCAACAAACCGAAGAAAACATGTAGAAACGAACAAAAACGAAAATATTGAAACAATACAGCGAATAAGTAAATGAATAACGTGAGGGTAACTAAAGCGTATGTGACAAAATAAGCGGAAAACAAATTAAACTGAGCGCAAAAATTTTGATTTTCGCATTCTCGAAGTTCTGAAAAAATTCCAAAACGGAAGACCGATTCATCGAAAATCGGCTAACATTTGGAGTAGAATAGGGTGTAAACCATCACAGTTGGCAAAGAAGTTACAAACTTTCAGGTTAATACCATTTGTTCCAGTTTTATTTTTTCTGCTTATTCGTTCCGATCTTTGTGTTCGTTTTTGTTCGTTTCTACATGTTTTCTTCGGTTTGTTGGGTAGTTTCAATGCAACAACACCTAACGCTAGAGTTATGAAATTTAATATAATTTGCATTCTCATACCATCTTTGAAAATATTCTGTCAACTTCGAAAAGAGTTCTGCGCGTGCGTGTCTGTGCTCGTGCGTGTGTGTGCGTGTGTGCATTTCTGTCTGTGTCTGTTTCTGCGCGCATGTATTTATGTTAGCATTTGCACGCTGATGTGTATGTGCGTGTGTGCGCTTGTATAAGTGAACTGGATATATGCGCGTGCGCGTATGCGCATATCCACGTCAGTGTGTGCCCATTTGTTGGCAAGTGTGCATGTGTATGCGTGTGTGCGTGTATTTGTGCGTGGGTCAGTGCATGGATATGTTATGCGTGCATTTACATGATATGGGTGTGCGCGCAAGTGAGCCGTGTGCCCACGTGCGTGCGGTGGGTGTATGTGCGCGTGCGTCCGTGCGTACGTGTGTGCGCGCGAGCATCCGAAAGCGTTTGTTTTCCCGTAGGTGCGTGCGTATGTTTTTGTTTCCGTAATAGGCGTGTCTTCGCCCTTGTGCCTATACGTATATTTTGCGAATGTGAGTGTTCCCGTGTGTGTATGTCTGCGCGCATGCGCGTACGCAAGCGTGTACTTTTGTGCACGCACGCACGTGCGTGCGTATGCGTGTTTTCGTGGATGAGAGTTTTGTATGCCGACGTGTGCGCATGCTCATGTGCAAGCGTGTGTGTGCGGGGTGTATATGTCGGCTTTTTCTGGGGCGTATGAGTGAATATGGATGCTATGCGTGCGGTTATGTATGTGTCCGTGTGTATTTCTGTCTACGTGTGTGGGTGTGTGTAAAATGAATATCGGTAGATGTGTGAGTGTGAGCTTGCTTGCGCGCGCGTTTGCGCGTGGGTATTCATTTCCGTGGGTGTAGCCCTGTACATGCAAGTTTATCTGTCCGTGCAGTCTTTGCCTACGCGCGCGCATGCATGCATTTAAGTGCTTTTGCGCTTGTGTGCTGTCTCTGTATAAGTGAGCGTGCGTGAGTGCACATGTTTGCGCCTATTTATGCGCGCACGTACGTGCATGAATATGTGTGTGCGTATTTGTTTGCGTATATGTATGCGCCTATGTGCACGAGCGTGTGCATTTGTGTTGCCACGTGTGTACGTGTTGACGCGTGTGTGTGTCGGAGCGCGTGCGCGTAGCTGCGCGTGAGCGTGTATGTGGTGCGTCTGCATGTTTGTGACTATGTGCGTGCGTGTGATTATCTGTCATTCGAGTAATTTCGACCTTCTGGAGATCTAGTCTGCCCTCTAGGTTCGCTTTTTATACTCATTTTCTTTATTATACTCATTCAGCGGCGGAGGGGAAAAGTTGTGAGCACGCCAACGTGCTGAAAGGTTGCAGCGTTTTTTGCTAGGCGGATTGCATTTTTTTACCGGTCGGAACGCGCAGAAACTAATCGTTAATAAATTGCTCGAAAGGTCCGATTATTCAAAAATGAATTGTTTTATTCACAAGCATTTTATGAAAGCGTCTAGTTGAATGGGTACAGTCGTCAAGGTGCATACTGCACATGCTAGTTTGTTCTCCTTCACATGTTAGTGATTTGGGAACTTTGTGCAAAACTTTTCGTCCAGTAAGTCATGTATAACTCGTGATTTTGCGTTTTACCGTGCATAAACATTTACTTATGGTGCTGCTCTCTCTAGTTGATCAAGAAAGAGCACGTGGCGAGCCACATGTTCCTCAGAAATTGGGATTCTTCAAGTCGACCTTCTTGGATGCATGGTATCGAGAAATATTTAACATCAAGATCAAAATGTAATGATAGAATGGCATTGTCGCAGTGCGCCGCAAGATAATAGTAGATATACGAACGCCAGAGACATGCTGAGTGACACATGGACGGACAGCGTCGATAGCTGTGCTGCTGCAGTAACTGGAGCATGAACATTTCGTAATTTTTTTTCCTGACTTTGCGTGATTTTCATAATTTTCTTTTGTAATTTTTACAGCTTTTCTTCGTAATTTTTCGTAGTCTTATTTCGTAACTAGATTAGCAGATTCGCATAATGTTTTCTTACTTCGATCATACTGTTGCTGCGCGTTTTCTCGTTGTGCTCAGTGCTGTCATCTCGTTTTTCACATCCAAACTTTCGACGCATTTAATGGCGCCATTTCAAATATTTGACTTATTCCGATATCAGCGAAGTGAATTACGAGATATCATCAGCCGTGCTATATAAGTGAGCGTGCGTGAGTGCACATGTTTGCGCCTATTTATGCGCGCACGTACGTGCATGAATATGTGTGTGCGTATTTGTTTGCGTATATGTATGCGCCTATGTGCACGAGCGTGTGCATTTGTGTTGCCACGTGTGTACGTGTTGACGCGTGTGTGTGTCGGAGCGCGTGCGCGTAGCTGCGCGTGAGCGTGTATGTGGTGCGTCTGCATGTTTGTGACTATGTGCGTGCGTGTGATTATCTGTCATTCGAGTAATTTCGACCTTCTGGAGATCTAGTCTGCCCTCTAGGTTCGCTTTTTATACTCATTTTCTTTATTATACTCATTCAGCGGCGGAGGGGAAAAGTTGTGAGCACGCCAACGTGCTGAAAGGTTGCAGCGTTTTTTGCTAGGCGGATTGCATTTTTTTACCGGTCGGAACGCGCAGAAACTAATCGTTAATAAATTGCTCGAAAGGTCCGATTATTCAAAAATGAATTGTTTTATTCACAAGCATTTTATGAAAGCGTCTAGTTGAATGGGTACAGTCGTCAAGGTGCATACTGCACATGCTAGTTTGTTCTCCTTCACATGTTAGTGATTTGGGAACTTTGTGCAAAACTTTTCGTCCAGTAAGTCATGTATAACTCGTGATTTTGCGTTTTACCGTGCATAAACATTTACTTATGGTGCTGCTCTCTCTAGTTGATCAAGAAAGAGCACATGGCGAGCCACATGTTCCTCAGAAATTGGGATTCTTCAAGTCGACCTTCTTGGATGCATGGTATCGAGAAATATTTAACATCAAGATCAAAATGTAATGATAGAATGGCATTGTCGCAGTGCGCCGCAAGATAATAGTAGATATACGAACGCCACAGACATGCTGAGTGACACATGGACGGACAGCGTCGATAGCTGTGCTGCTGCAGTAACTGGAGGATGAACATTTCGTAATTTTTTTTTCCTGACTTTGCGTGATTTTCATAATTTTCTTATGTAATTTTTATAGCTTTTCTTCGTAATTTTTCGTAGTCTTATTTCGTAACTAGATTAGCAGATTCGCATAATGTTTTCTTACTTCGATCATACTGTTGCTGCGCGTTTTCTCGTTGTGCTCAGTGCTGTCATCTCGTTTTTCACATCCAAACTTTCGACGCATTTAATGGCGCCATTTCAAATATTTGACTTATTCCGATATCAGCGAAGTGAATTACGAGATATCATCAGCCGTGCTATTTCGTGTAAAGGTTCTCCATCTAAGCAGGGCGCACTCTTGAGTATCATATAGTGAGCCGTTAAGTGCATCTAGCCTTTTCCATCAAAAATACTGTTGACTGCCATAACAAAAACTGCAAGGAGTAGAGGCTTAGAGATGTAGTCCACTGTTCGACATGATCACCTCCGCCGTCGAATGAACCCGTCTTCTGAACAATCGTGAGCTTCTGTAACTCTCCGAGAGACTTTCTTAATGTTTAAACTGTAGATAGTTCCAGTTGCTTGGGTTGTAAGTTGAGAACCGTCATTGAAATCCAGGCTGGATATGAAATTGCAAATGAAATGTTGCAATTAAGTTAGGTTTATGAGCAACTTCTTCTACTTATTGCGGATTCCAAGTTAAAAGCACCCTAGGAACATTCAGAATTCGCACTTCTCACACACGATCACAGCTTTGAGTTTTGCACAGTTTCGTGAAATGAAAGAAGGAGAAAAACGGTTCACTATGTGGTGCCTGACGAGGCATTAAACATTTATCATTCTTGGTTCAGTCGACAACTATTCATAGCAAACTTATAGCTCTACGCTATCTTGAAGCAGTGTTTCCGCGTTTTTTTTCGTGTACTCGAATTAATATTTGGCAAAGGAATTATGATGTCATTTGTGCTATGTACAAATACATGTTTCTATCTGGTAGTTTCAATTCAAGAACCGAATAGCTGAAATGAGCACCTTAGAACCACCTTTTTTTCAATTTCTCACCAACTCGTCGACTGCAACGAATTATGCCTTCTTGAAGAGGTTTAAAGTTTCTATGCATTTTGGAGCGGTCGAATAGCAGAACGGGGAATCTTGAATGAAAATTTACATGGGCGGTCGGGTTAGATGGAATCTGATGAAATTCATTGAGAACCGAATAGCTGGAATGAGCACCTTAGAACCACCTCGCTTTTTTTTTCAATTTCTCACCAACTCGTCGACTGCAACGAATTATGCCTTCTTGAAGAGGTTTAAAGTTTCTATGCATTTTGGAGCGGTCGAATAGCAGAACGGGGAATCTTGAATGAAAATTTACATGGGCGGTCGGGTTAGATGGAATCTGATGAAATTCATTTTTCAAAATGCTTTACAAAATCGGCTATCCTCATGGACGCTAAATTTGTTTCGGCAAACCTGCCGGGAGTTCCCAGTTCCTTTCTTCGAGAACCTGTGCAAATTTAGGAAAGTCCCCTGTTTTCATTTATTATTTTTCGAGATGACCATTATTAGCTCACAGTTCAACGAAGATGCAAGGTGCAAAGTATTTAACTCAGTTCATATACTCTTCTTACTCCAAATGGGAGTCCAAGAATTGAGAATCACTGCTGTCCAATATCACTTCTTTTAACGCATCGGCGCAGTCGGAAATATACAAAAGCGAATAATGAACAGGAGGAAGAGTTATCCATTTGAGTAATTCTTTTAAATATATCAACTGGTGAAGTGTTTTAAGCATTGTCATGCAAGTTTTATGTTCACTTCTTTATACATCCTTAGCAAGGGATCTGCCAATTGCCTTTAAATACTTCAGTAGTCGGCATTTATCATGCACTTCCTCAAATCTGCACTTGCAAAACGCATTATGGCGACGTTGAGTCCGGTGCATGCATGTGTGTATCTCTTGCTGTTTAATTTGGGAACAACTGAAGTTAGAATCATCGAATTTGATATACGCGGCCCACACTCTCAGATCCCTTCTTGAACAAACTTTCAGATCAGTTCTTCGACATAAGAGGAAATCAAGGGAAGTAGAAGAGACAAAAAATTTGCGCGATTTTTGCAGAAACTCGAATTGCTTTTTCCAACAGTCGAGTCATGGGATAACGCTTCTTTATTGAAGGGCTTCTACGAGCAGTCGCGCCAGCTGGTGTTGCAATGGTCATCATTCTTTGCAGGTAGCTTATGAGATCGGCCAGTTTGATGATTCAGTCCCTCCTTTCGCACATCTGCAACTGTTTTTCGCTAGTTCTGGATAAAGGTCGATTCGTGGAATTTGCATAAAAGTAACTAGAGTGAGCTATAAGAAGAGGAGCTTTAAAGTATGCGCAACAGTGGCATCAGTATGCGAGAATGTTTTTATGCTTCCTTTACTGTAAGATAATGTGTATCTTCTATGGGTTATGATGAAACATACATTTGTCCCATATGTGCAAGAATAGCAGAAAATGATCTAAAGCTTCGAAAAATAAAAATCATAGCGGAACAGAAATAATGGTGCGATAGCTGTGATTATTAGACTTAATAGTGTGGATGTGAGTACATAACAACAGTAATGGTGACAAGAACTGCATAGTATGCTTCGGTGACTCGGTTACCGCACTCCGTAGTCATTCCGTTGCCCCCCTACTGTCATATTGTTTTCAAGGAGGGTCCATCGTCGTCGAATTACTTGCTCTTTTTTTCTTTTTTTAACTGGACCTGACCTCTGACCACGCTAGGTCACTCTCCGATGGGACTGCCGCCGGAGCTGAAAAGCGCCTCACTCAAAGCCGTGTAACTGTTGTTCAAATTTCCTAAACAAGGAAATTTTCTATGACGATTTTGTTTCTGAGATTCTTTCTATTGCAATATTAAAATTCATCAATAATTGCCAGATTTTGGTGTAAGTTGCGTGTGATGTAAGTTGCATGCTAAGCGATGCCTGTTTCAATGGTATTTTCAAATTGTTGATGAAGAGAATGGTACAGTTTATAGGGTGAGTGGTAAACTTCACCTTTTTTAAAGTTTTCGTTCTTCTGGGAGCCTCAACGAAAATTTCCAGGCAGTTACAGGATATCTCAGTTCGAGACTTAGCATATTAAAGAGATTTTTCAAAGAGAGATATCTGAAAGGTTGCAAAAAACTTTATAATGTGGCCTACAAAAATTGGGCTAAGTCGAATCGCATTGGCGGGGACGCTATAGCTTCCAGTATGTTAATATAATCACACCCTTGTCCATCCAGTTCCAACTCGGAAATCGCTGATTTGTTAGAATTTTGTTTTTGTTGCGAAATTTGTTAGATGCAATCTGCATCCTATGGCAACATCCCTTATCCAATTTCACGGCGATTGGCCAAACTTGGAAAAAATTATGGACACTTAAATGTGCTATAAATATGTCTACATTTTGCAGGTGGTTGCCTTGCCTTCCCCACCGATCAGGTTCTATGCAAGTAGGCATATGTATGAGAATGCCGACACAGCACGCACTTTTTCAACTCACTGATCGCACCAGCCGTTCTTTGAATTGCCCAGAAGGGAGTAAGATTCATAATTATTCGACTTGACCGCTCGCATGATTGTTTTTGATGGTCAGATCGGTCGAATACCGTTCCAGTCGGTCAAAATTGCCTGCAGATTCTTTTCTCAGCTTAAAGGCATATGACTTCCCAATGCGTCGATGAGCCGATCGGAAGTTCGGTATGGGAAATGTGACTCTAGGTCATAGTATGACACATGCGAAATTTCATGACTTTAAATGGTTGGGTGCTTGCCGAGTGTCTCTTTTTTTTCAAAATTTAGTTCTCTTTCACAAAATATTAGTTATTTTTCACAAAGAAAAAAACGCCTCCTTGCCATCGCTGCAGATAAGTTCTGCTCTGTCAGGCTATCCCGGATGCGCCAATGTAGTACGTAATGCATAGATATTTTCTACAGAAATTTGCAGCGTTTCCAGAAGGGAGTAATTGAACTCGTAGCAATAGCAGTTGTTAAATAAAGTATACATTACTGTGTTCTATGCGGCAATCGCGGCGGAATTCGGTATTTGCGATAGCAGTCGTTTGCTTTGTGCGGAAACGAAAAAACGAAATGGCAGCAGCTGTCGATCATCGTCGGCATAAAAGCAATCTCTAAACCTTTAAATGTTGCTGCGGCCGCAGTTTTGCATTTCGGTCCAGTTTATGCTCCATTTCTCCTCATCTCTGTTTTTATTCGTTAATAAATAGTTTTCTGATTAAGGTTCATGTCTTTACAGTTCACATAATTACAAGGATTATAGCTTATTATTAAAATTTACTGTAGCAGTAAAGAGCATCGTATTCATGCGTTTGTGATAACTACTGTGCGGTAAAGTGTTTACTTCTCGAAGTGTTCTTTGGCACATCTTTATCGAGAGTGTCATGCGACCCGAATTTCATCGTAAAGACGAACAGGTTGAAATTTACCAGTGCTCAATATTTTATGCTTTCGAGATAGCACGATATTTTTTGTGTGTTTTCTAATCAGCTTTTCCGGTTTTCGTGAAAAACTGCTATATGAGGAGAATTTTACATGTGTTTTTGTCGTTGTATGTTGTGTTTGCAGCGATCAACCCGTGGAAGGTGCCAGCAAAGAAAAAGCTGATCATCGAAGAGTCGACACATAGACACTGAATAATAAACCGCTCAACCAAAGATTATTGCCGAAAAAGGAGTTGCACTTACTCTCAGTCATACATTGCTGCAATTATCCCGGCATTATCTGTCAGTAACATTCAATGCAGTGGGCGACAGCATTGTAAACAACAACGATCTAGCTGTACATGGAACATTTAATCAACCGACTATGATGAATTTAAATCGAACATTATTGCATTCATCTTCTCAATGCGAAA
The DNA here is from genome assembly GCA_000803305.1 of Toxocara canis. NCBI lineage: Eukaryota > Metazoa > Nematoda > Chromadorea > Rhabditida > Toxocaridae > Toxocara > Toxocara canis. The sequence goes on from JPKZ01002270.1 coordinate 81,800, forward strand.
AAGCAGATTTCTTGCAGCTTACATATGTTAGCTTTTTTCCTTCTAATGATGCCCATATCATTTCCCAACAATAACATTTACTACTCACTAAATATGATAAGAAAACGGCTGGGAATAAAAACAGCTAAATTATTCACCATTATTAGTTCTCAATATCGAATTTTCAAGTTCGGTTTCCCCCAAAAAAAAAACTTGAATCTAAGCGAAATCTAGTTAGCAGATAAATAGCTATTAGTGAAAAAAAGAAAGAAAAGAAAAACTGCTACAAAAACATGTTTAGTACATCAAACCACAAAATTGTTCAAAATCAAAACGTTGAGAGTGAAAAACATTATAACAAATCCTTTAAAAAAGAAGTTGATTTATGCAATAATTTTGCATGAAAGAAACTTAAATTACCCATTCGCATTCATAAATTTCGCGCCGAACGAAAAACGAAATTCACATCTATTTATGATAATTTTTGTTTACATCTATAAAGGACCACTTGTCCTATATTTCATTATTTTCTAATCGAATTCAAAAATTACTTCCACAAACGGACCGAGTAAGAGTGCATTGACCAAAAGTATAGTTTCATATTCGCATGTCTTACTATAAAGTTTTTCACACAAGCATGTTTGTGGGCAATTAAACGCATCCGTTGAGGACGAAATTGCAGCTATAGTTTTAAAATGTATCCGACGAAGTGCGTTCTAATGTCGTGAAGAATAGTTGCAAAACTATTTCGCAGCTTTAAAAGAATTCGATTCTACAAAAAAAAAGTCTTGATAGTATTCGACAAGTGGATCGCACCTCAGCTTCAGCTAATTCCACCTTTCGCTAGTTGGTTCCCTGCTTATTCGCCATCCATCATCCGTGAGTGAATTTTTCAGCAAAATGAAACTCGAAACGCTGGCGATAAATTTCTCATTTGGTTCCTGAACAGATCTTCCAAGAATTTAGCACCAAAGAAGCTGAAAGCGATTTTGTCGTTTCGTTAATTCAATTTTAATGAAGTCTTTCATATATACATTTTCTTTATGAAGTAGTATGAAGAGTTATAAGAGAGTGATTATGTCAATAAGGGTTAACATAATCACTTATGAGATAGCATATTTGTAAATCATCGTGAACGATATAGCACGGTAGTCGCAGAAGCAAGAACAATGTGTCTGAAACCGTTGACGAACGCACTCTTAGGCATTGAAAAAAAAGAGGCGATTCAAGATGGAAATGATTTTTGCAAAATTGTCCCTTCTATTACAAGTCGACCTTCAAGCTTGCCGCACTTGATTATTGATTCGCTTACTCTGATCGGAGTACAGCAAGAGATCGAAGGTGAAGCAGTTAAAAAAACGATACTCTGCTTCAGAGAGGCGGAAAAATTTATAGATCAAGAAGTGCAGGACAGCGATTTGCGATATGCGGTTGACCACGTTGTTTTTTTTTTATAAAATCGCATTTGAAAAAAATGGAACGAACATATGGTTTTGCCTTAAAGCAGTTAGTTATTAACCCAAAAGGCGAGAAAGAAGATAGCAAATTGTGAGTATTTCAAGGAGATCACACTGAGATTCAATTAGGATAATTCAAGGTACATTCAAAGACTCAGCTCATTTATGCTACTGAAATTGCAATTCAGCAAGTCGACTTTATACACCGCCACCAAGATGCTCATTCGCATTGTCCTTTTTCATGTATTTGTAATCGTTTTTGAGCCCACCAAAACAGGTCAAAATTTTCGCTATGTCTATCCCGTTCACTATAGCCTTTTCATCGTTTATCTGAATCCACGATGTTTTCAGAGCAAATGTTGCCATATTATGGCAACCACATACGACACTGCTGGCATAGAATAGAATGATTGTCATCGCTCATTCCTTGTTGAACTTTTCCTGGGCGAGATATATATTTGCTTTGCTGCAGGGCAGAATACATCAAGGAGTGTAAAAAAAAATTTTTTTTTGTGATGAACCGTTTCTTTCAACGGCCGAGACGATTCTACCATTGCCAATCAACTTTCTTGTAGAACCTCTCAGCCTGCATTCAAATCATTGCAGATGGTTGCGCTATTCCAACTAAATAAAGTGGGAAAATGTAAAATTTGATCAAAATTAGTAAACGTTACTTGCCTTGTTACTACAAATAAATTTATTTGGTGCGTTTTCTTATACTAGAACCGGGCTTACTGATCAATTTCGCACTTATTGTTGTGCGGCTCTGGTATCCCACTTTTTTTTTCACTCACTTTCAGTTCTCAAGTCTATTGCTTACCTCAAACAACCTCTTACCCAGCAGTCAATAAAAATTGGTGTCTTTTGCCGACATGACTCTCGATACCAATGAAAACTGAGAAAGGTAATGACTGCAAAAACTTATATAACTTGTTCCGAATGAATGAGTGGTAGACCTATGAATCACTCAGGGAGAAACCGAGGAGAGAGTCAATGAGTACATATGCGAAGGAAGCTTCAGTTGTCTTTTGTTTGAAACCGTTCCGGAATTTTTTTTTTCGAGTCGAATCTTTTATTCAGTCGATGGGCAAGGATTACCTTTACGACAATATATAGATGATACGAAGGAATAATCACATAGAATGAGATACGAACAGAAACAAAGAGATACAGCTATAACACAGAACAGATTTCATTCCAAATGAATTTGGAAAAATTACTAAAAAGACTAATGGTGCATCAACAAAATCGTAGCTTCTTAAACATTTTCATCGCAAGAAAATGTCCAACGAAAAGCCTGAAAAATTCATGAAAACGCTGCGTTTAGTTATGTTTTTATCTTTATTTACCCTCATTATCCTACGTCAGTCTGATCCATCCATCCTCTCCCTGATCACTTGTTCTTGAACGCAATCCGACAAATCCGTTCAGTGATACGTTTGCTTTAAAATACGACTCTTGCGTATTATAATGTTCATTGTAGACATTTCGTCTTGCAACATCAATCGTTCTGAGGCTAACGCTATGAGCTCCCGATTTGTAGGTCTGATATTTCAGCGTTGATCAAATAAAGAAGGAATCAACGCGTGCTAGAACTACTCATGCTGTCGAATAAACAAAATTGGGAACGTCAGAACTGCATCGGAATCGTAAATGAAAATGGGCTAATTTTTGCGTTTCTATGCGCACAATTACAGGAAACATAGCAATTTGTCCTATAAATTTTTTATGGTGTTTGTGCTCGGTTGGGTCGCGTTAAGCCGCTCCAATGAACTGGATGCAGAAATGAATAGTGACAAGCACGACAAAAACTGGACTCGTAACATTTACACTTAAAAGCTTAATCGTCTAAACAGCGCTTAGCAGCTTTTTAGCTGACTGAACTCTCTCGCTTTGCTAGGCGGTGTCCATTCCGTTACTGTCATAGCTTAGTATTGCTTGCAGCCGATTATAAATTAAGCTTCAAGTCATCGGCTGCAATGCGCAATATGTAGTGCTAACTCAACATTTCATTTTGTCGACTAGAATATATTCTTGAAAAACAAAATGCTTGTGGCTTCGCATGCAAAATGCTGTTGAGAAAATTTCTCGTGAAAATATCTTTCCGTACAGTTGTAATCAACTTTAGTTGCCATTTCTCACTCTTCTCACTGAGTCAACCATTCGTAGCTATTCGTTGCATGAGCAGCTTATATAGTCTGAGTTTAGTGCAGAAGCCATCGATCATTTGTAAGTTAATTTTTTTTTAATGGGGAGCATTTGAAGATATAATAAAATGACGTTAGTACTGCATCGGGAAGCGCAGAAACTGACTAAGCTACCTTGCTGCTTAAATGAAGATACTCCGAACTGAAAGCGAAGGAATATGTTCCAAAGAACGGTCCTTCAAATGTGATTAGTTCAGCTGAATTGATTTAGCTGAAGCTTTTTTTTTTGAAATATTTTCAGGTTTCTTCTAATTGAATTGTTTATTTCGAAACTCGAGAAAAGAACAGAGGAGATTTTTCAAAAATTTCAATGTAGTGCCCTTGAATAACAATAAAATCGTATATATTTTTTAGCTGTTGTTCAAAATTTTGTTTGTGTCGGTTATTCAACCATGCACAATGGGTTCTCCAAATTCACAAAGGGCCACCAGGAATTTCATTTTATCTGAAAGCAAAAATAGAGAGATTTCATGGTTGTTTTGAAAGTGTTTTCCGCATACCGTTAGCCTTTCCGACTATCTTAAATGCTCTATGCATCACTCAGACAAATGGGTATTTTTCGTCAAAGAGCCAACTACGAAATTTTGTTTCGACGAAACGACTATTGCTTTCTTCCCAAAAAAATCATGATGCATGATCCGTCAGTTTTGTGCTTCACGTAAGCAACACTTTTCGCACATACCATGACTAAAATTGGGTTGTCCTATCAGCGAATTACGAACTTTCAGATTCAGTGCCATGAAAAAAAGAGATTGATTCTCGTTCAAGGAGATGAAGTTCAGCTTTTTCAACAAGTCATTTCTAAAAGTCCTATACGTGCTTCACATAAACTTTTAATGAAGCCAGATTTGGTAACGTCGGTGGAGGCTGACCAATCGCATATATTTCTTAGAAATTTTTCTGATTGTAACGAGCTTCCTAGTTCATACCCCTCATCCTTGTAACTACTCCACCTTGGCATACAGCGCCAAATTTAAATTTGATTGTTTGTTTGAAAAAGAACATATCCAAGAGTAATAATCTTCTACACTTCCCGATTCAAACCTGCTAAAGCATCCATTCTATCTTATTACCACACCAGTTAATTCCCGTACGACGTTTACCTCGTCTCATCTTTTTCCCACTACAATATCAGGAGGAAAGAGGAGGAGTGAGAGGATGTAAGGAGGAAGTAATGCGACTACCTCCTCCCTCCATCGCCAAGGAGTCAAATGACGTATCCCCTCCCGATTTTGCTCTCCCACTACAATATCGGGAGGAAAGAGGAGGAGTGAGAGGATGTAAGGAGGAAGTAATGCGACTACCTCCTCCCTCCATCGCCAAGGAGTCAAATGACGTATCCCCTCCCGATTTTGCTCTCCCACTACAATATCGGGAGGAAAGAGGAGGAGTGAGAGGATGTAAGGAGGAAGTAATGCGACTACCTCCTCCCTCCATCGCCAAGGAGTCAAATGACGTATCCCCTCCCGATTTTGCTCTCCCACTACAATATCGGGAGGAAAGAGGAGGAGTGAGAGGATGTAAGGAGGAAGTAATGCGACTACCTCCTCCCTCCATCGCCAAGGAGTCAAATGACGTATCCCCTCCCGATTTTGCTCTCCCACTACAATATCGGGAGGAAAGAGGAGGAGTGAGAGGATGTAAGGAGGAAGTAATGCGACTACCTCCTCCCTCCATCGCCAAGGAGTCAAATGACGTATCCCCTCCCGATTTTGCTCTCCCACTACAATATCGGGAGGAAAGAGGAGGAGTGAGAGGATGTAAGGAGGAAGTAATGCGACTACCTCCTCCCTCCATCGCCAAGGAGTCAAATGACGTATCCCCTCCCGATTTTGCTCTCCCACTACAATATCGGGAGGAAAGAGGAGTAATTTGAATGTAAAGTTGCGCGGGTTCATGAAAACTTCTTGTACTGCGTGAGATCACCAAAACGCTTCCAGCGTGCGTGGTCATGCGTCGTTTTGGAGAAGGAAGAGGCAGCAAAGAAGAGCGTGGACGGGGAGGGAAGCCAAGATGAGACGTTGTTGGAGCTGGAGGGTATAGGAGCTTTGTCGTTAAGGATGAAGGAATGTCTTGACCATCACAGCTTCTTCTTGATGGTGGAGAGACTCCCGACTCACTTCGCTACGTGATTTGCGTTGAGAGTGCACATCCATGGTAGGGAAAACAATTGACTGAAAAAGGCGATCACTGTGGCCCTCTCTGTCTGCGATGTATTTACTGTATAGTTTAATTGCTGCGTTCAGTGCTGAAACCGTGAAATGCTCAAGTTCTGAATTTAACCTTTTGCCGACGCACTCGTTGTATCCTAGTGGTCAGCCTTGATCGAGAACAACTCCTAATTTTGGTGAGAAATAAAATTATTTGGTGTCTTCAGAATTTTCGCTCAAAAAGCGACCAGAAGACTATTCAGTCAAAAACGCAAAACCATAATTAGCTCATGAGCAGTTGGCTTGTCGGTTAGAAGCAGCTGCAATTGTTGAGAAGAAGCGACCGATTGAACATGGAGGAAATGCGCTCCACAGCTGGCGCTATCATGGAACGCTGAATTCGAGCTTAAACCGGCAGAATAACGCGTTCTCGCTATGATCAGCCAAACAAATCCACTCTTTGGTGGCATTTCGAGTCGGCAAAAACCGAAGCGACGACGCTCACAGGTTACTTTTGGCTTCATTTCTCATAACATTTCATATGATGTGCAGTATGGAAAAAGGCTGAGCTAATGATATGCTTCCTCCTTCTCGTCGCAAATTTATCAAACTTCTGCATCTTTCTTCTAAGGTATACCACCCTGTCCAGAGAGATGAATTTCCTGAAATGATGCTTTAGCTAATATGCAAACTCTCTGATTCGATGAATTATGCTTGTTGTCGAAAATTTATATTTTCTGCTAGCTATTTTCTCAAGAATTTTTCTTGACGTCCAGTTTTAGGAAATTTTTTTAAAGTCCTAAATTAATGACACATTCTAAATTGAAGAACTTTGCAGCATCGTTTTTCTTAAAATGAGAGCAAAATGCGATGAATTTTGCAGAATATACTT
>JPKZ01002271.1:25024-60840 GCA_000803305.1 Toxocara canis
TGTCCTTCGATGTTGTTCGACCCCCTTTCGCCTCCCCCCTTCCCGGGAGGAAAATCGACCAATTACCATAAAGCCATGTTACTTCATAACTGCGACCTCTTAATGCATTAGACTCCGAAGTGGATTGAGTCCAGCTCTTACGCATGACAATCGGGTGGACAAATTACTGGGCTCTGGACGCATAAACTTCATAACGAAAACGTTTCAGCAGCAGTTTTTCTCTCAAGGCAAGGTAATCGGCTTTCATCAACCGTTCGATAAAATTATCACCTAAACAGCAGGTAGGATACATGAAAATGGCAATTGTCCTAAATGTCCTAAAATGTCCTAAAAAAGTCCTTTAGTGGTCGCAGGGAAATCCATCGCGCATGCTACAGCACCATTCGTTGAATATCGAAACAGAAATCGTAAAGAACATAAAGCGTGATCTCATTCTCAGGCCGCAACTTCACAGGAAGAGGCATATGAATGCTAATTTATTCAGTGCTACGGTTTGAAACAACCATAATAAATAAATTCCACATACCTCAGCGGCCTTCTTCTGTTGTTCGATATCTTGCATGATGAACCGTGATGATAACTTGTTTGCGATGACCGGTTGCTCATTGGTTTTCGTCTCGTTAATTGAGAGTTTGCCCAATGCCTCTCTCTCTTTATCATATTGAGCCGCTTTCTGCTCCACTTCGGTGAAGTTTGTCTTTACGCGATGCGCACCCAGACCTTTCTTTGCACCAAGCTGAAACAAACAGTTGCGAAAAAAACAACTTCAAAACTAAGTTGACGGTACTACTTTACTCTAAGAAGAGGAAGCAAGGGAGAGAGGAAGGAAGTAAACAAAATAGACGGGTCAAAAGTTCAAGTAAGCGTTATGTAAGCAGTGCAAGACAAGAACTTATGATAAGAATTCAACAAGTCTAACAGGTGACCAACCTCACAAATGCGTTTCAGCTTCAAGGTGTTAAGGGAAAATTCAATTAGCACGGCACTCTCTTCGACCGCAACCGGCTTCACAGCAACGAAAAACTTGACTTAAGCCTAAGCAGAGGGAAGTAATAGTCCATAAAAGCAAGAAATTATTTAGGAGTTATATACATACCGTAGCCTTTTTAACCACTGCTTTCTTGCCAATAATTGTCGACTTCACAACAGCACTCTGATTTTTTGGAGGACTACCGACTGGAAGACCTTCGACGCTTGGGCCTACAATCGATTTGTTAATCCCTTTTGCAATTCAAAGTTTTTATCATCGGCTTGCCCAGATGTAAGACCGACTTCTAGCACTCCTCAGATGTAGCACCGATGCAGGTGAGATCAAATCATCGGTAAATCAAACTGTCATGACCACCTTGCTAGCACAATTCTTATCTGAACGTCAACGTTTGAAGTAAACTTGCTGCTTATTCTATATAAAGGCTGACAGCTTCATTTTCAACGAAATGAACATTTAATCAATATGCGATAAATTAAAATCAAATTTTATAAATCGTTTAGTAAAACCTTTCATGTCGGCGGTGTCGTTAATGAACGCGTCTTGGGTGATCGAAGAGGAAGAGTTGCTGTGATGAGCAACAATATCTTGCGAAAAAAAGTCTTCATGCTGCTTAGCATCTGGTGATGGTTCTGCGGCTGTCAGCCCGCTATCCTCCATTATCGCATTTGTCTCATACTGACGGTGAGCTTGTGCGGCCAGATTTGCCAATTTATCCTTAAATTCACTTCCAATGAATTCATTACAACTGATAAAGAAGTCTCCTTCGCATAAAAGGCAACTGTGTGAAATTTGGTTTCCACTATTCGTCAGCTCTCCATCTGTTTCATTCTACTCATCAGTGCCCTTCCGTTCATCTTAACACTGAGTAAAAAAATATATATCAACAATAATTCCGTTCACTAAATAAAACATCAGGAACCAAAAGCGAAAGATTAAAACTGCGATTGGTTGTGCGTCTTCCGAAACTGCACCGTAGGATTCAAAAGGTGTTGTTAAAAAGGGAAACGTGGCGCAAATTATATAAGCACCGCACAAGAACTTCCAGTTTTCGGTTGACCAGCTTTCAATGCCTTCCTTTTCACTTTTTTCTCTTTTCCGCACATTTATCATACACTTCGGGACGGCATGACGAAACAGAATAACTATAACACCGATGTCGCCTTTCGGCAAACCTTTTTCATTCCCTCCTCCAAGCCCGAATTCCAGTTGACAGTAATCGAGTAACAAAAGAATACTTTAAAAAGGCCACAGTTCAGAACAGAAAATTAGTGAACAAAGCGGAAACAGCCGAGGAAATGCTGGCGAAAGAATAAAATTGTACGAACCAAATATTTTCAATCTTGGATCTGATTATTAACGCAAAAGCTTAAGTGATCACTTTTTACCTCTTACAGTCAATCAACAAGCAAACAGCTCTTTACATCACGTGGAACTGGACTATCTAAAGTGAAGAACATTCGGGAATGTAAGCTGGAATGCACCGTTAACACTTCTGCTGCCCATCCAATTATAACGAGCAATCATCAGACGAATAATGAAAAATGTTCAAGAACTAGAAATGGAAAAGTATGAAAAAGGAGATACTAAAACGAACCCTATATAGATTCGCTGCCCGACTTTTGTATTTCTGTTGTGCGTCCGCCGTATTGCAACCGTGCTGCTTGAAAAATTGGATCTGTAAGAGAAATTCGATTGAAGAGCATTTTAACGCTGACAGAGAGAGTGCGTGTGAGAGAGATAAGAGATCGGTGGAGACGAAGTATGTGCTTATCGGTGGAAATATCACGGAACGTTGTTCATATAACTACTACAAACATAATGGACGTAAGAAACATTAAGATGTGTTGTAGAAACAACCGTTGAGAAAAGCCCACCTCTCATAGCTGTACAGCTAAAGATAACAAGTATATAACCAGCCCTGAATCTTATGACGGATAGAACCGTATTATGTCGGTCATGCTTCCCTTGCAAAATATAGAGCAACCCAAAATGGTGCACCCATATTTAAACTTCTCCACACTACCTACACAATAACCAAGTAATAAATACCGCATTAGCATTTCCTCCCACTTGCATGGCGCGCAGTTGTAGCCAAGTCCAGTTGGTATCGAGAGTCGTCGATCTCACGAACGTGATGTGCACCCCAAGATTGCGATGCACTGATGAACAGTCGATGCAGATAAAAACACCATAAGTTATTGAGGCCCAGGATGGATTACGTGCACCACAATCAAAACATACCTGCAACATAAGAACCACTCTTCCGGTTTGCTGGACAATCCATGAAAAAAAAAAAAACTCACACAAAATAACCATTTCACCAAGAACAAGGCTCTTCTTCCTTTCATAAAAGCTTCACCAAATTTTAAGAACGTTCTTAACAAAATTTTAGTTCCCAAAATCCAGAATAGTAGTTACTGCTGTTTAGTATCGTTAATACGATCATTTAAAAAACCTACACTCATCACTTGTCGCAACAAAGGAATACGAAGTCAAATGTACCTTGTTTGCGGGGATGGCTCGCAATTTGCGGAAAATATTTTGAATATCCGTCTTTGACGGAATGTCATCAGCGCTCATCGCGGTTGTGCGCCTGAAAACTGAAACATTCACTTTCAAAAGCCCAATAACGCATCTGTAGCGACTGCGCCAATGATCAATGCAGTTTGTGACACGAAAGGCGTGGTCCATTGCAGACAATGATTAAAACACCTAATCTGTACGGCAGCCAAAGCTAACTCAGAGGCAAAGCCTCTGAATCGTTGGCGAGCTTGGGAAGCGGTGAAGAGAATTTTTCTAGAGTATTACAATTCTTTCGAAAATTAGTTCCGTAAGCAAATGAAGCAAGCATGCTCCGCGACGTGTGTTTGGACCTTTCGTATGCTGCCGGGCTGTGAGCTGAACATTTCCGGTTAACTGTTATGACCACTTTCCAAACATCACTGACTAAGAACAACTTTTATCCGCGACCTATTTTATTTCTGACAATAGTACTCCCGCCTCGAATCTTCACCAACCGGCGTCGCACGATCATTTCTCTTTAATGTCTTTATTACTGTGCCTGAAGCTGACATCCGCAGTCGCTTCAGCTCTTCAGATACAGGAAACATCACCCCTCACAAAACGTTTCTGCTCATATCTCACGAAAAGGACAAACCGACTTCGAATGATAAAGGCTTGAAAAAAAAACGGATGAAGATAAACGCTAAATATCGCAAAACACATCACAACCCTTCACGAACGCAGTCGACACACGAAAAAAACGCGGCTATTTTCACTGCGACCTAATACCTACATTTCAAGCTCCAGTGGAACTATTTGTACCTAACATTACATTAAGAATCACGAAAGTACGAATGGGAGCTGCAACTGTTATTTAATGAAGCAGCCAAGAACTGAAATCGCTATGAAACCATGCAAGCAAACCTCTAGCGAAATCATTGCGTCAAATGGCCCAAAAATGGATGAATTACAAGAATATGCGACCTGTATGTACGTAAAAGCAGAATTTCGAATGGAGGTCCGGTTACGCTCTCAAAGTAACTGCTCCAATGCTGTTGCTATTGGAGATGGGCAATCACTTCCGTAAAGAAATAGCTCCAAATTCAACGTTTTTTGTATCACAAACGGTTAACCAGTCCAACAAGCACAACAAATTGTACAGCAACTAATTGATTCGGTCGAACTCCAAACTAGCTTTCCATTTCATGGCACCAATCAAAGCGTTTTTAATGATTACTTGATTTGAAAGAATAACCCATGCCTGATATGTAGGAGTTAAAATTATTACCGTCTATAAAACCACACCAGAAAATGACTACCCCTCTCCCCACCTCTCGCTTAAAGCTGTACAGCAAACTGTACGATTCCTAGAGTATTTTCGAAAACCAATAACAACGACATGGACGTCACTCCAAACCAAAACTGAGTCCAGTTCCCACCACCTCCTTGTTAAGCAACCTGTTTTATGAATAACAGGATTCGTGTTGGAAAGATTGACACGGAACACCGTACGAAAATGTGAAAATAGCGCGTCAGGAAACACCTCGAATTCCAACAGCTGAATATCATAAAAACTCTGGTGCCCACTGCGCTTGCAAGTTCTAGTGCGAGGACAGTTGCGACAATATAGGTTTAAAATGTTGGGATTGTTTGCTTGAGTACCGCGAGCATGTGATTCAGAACTGAAGTTCTCTCTTAAACAAACGGCTTATGACGAATGAATGAACGTCTCTTAAATGAATTCAGAATTTTCAGCTGACCACGACCGATCTATGCACAACACTAGGGGGCATGATACGAAACACACGATGTAGATTTCACATAACAAATACAGCCTACTTTAATATAGCGACATCCTAATAGCACATCAACAAGAGCGAATGCCCATATCGCTTAATAGCTGTTGTGGCGCAACATTTTTAGTTAAGAGACCACCCACTCCTAATACAACTGTCACGAATCGTCCTTGTCGCCCAACCGTTCCAATTAACTTTACAAATCGCAATGAAGAGGATGCAAAGGCAAAAGAAAACACGCTAGCCAATAACGAAAACGGCTCGACATTCGATTCCGCTCTCACCGGAACCATACGACACTCTAAAACATATTAATGTGGTCAACGTATTTGTTGACAGTTAAATGGGAGAAAAAAAAGGTGAAACAGGAAACAGTGTCTTGTACAGCTTTCAGTCGAGAGCAGTCCCTATTTGGAATGAACTTCCCCTTAAAATCGCTGAAGGGCAGAATCGTCCCATGTTCATGAATCGCCTCCACTCACTTCACTTTAGAACAATTGCTCATTTAATTTACTGAGTCACATATCATATTTGTAAGATTTGTCTATCTACTGTGTTATGCTGCATGGTTCTACTTTTTCTATGTACACATATGCAATTGATTTTCTTGCCATTCGTTCCTCATTCGATGCGATTCTTTCATATACACATGTGCAATTCATCTACAAGTGTGCTCGTATAACCGCATTTATGTTGGTACAGTTTTGTTTTATATCTCACTGCCACGTGCAGTTTTCTTTATTCATGTGAATAAAGACTTCTTCTTCAGTGGGACAATTATAAATATGGGACACATTAAAAGAAAAAATTTGGCACGAAATGAAGTAAACTTTCAATATCACAAGAGTTTCGACAGAAATTTCACCAAAGGATATACACCATAGACGAATAATGGCTGATTCCGATCGCTTGTAACCGATTCGAACTCTGTTTCTTTTTTGGAGGAGACAATCGCAAGTACCAAGAAACTAAGAGCGCTTTGCTACTCCATAATATAGGCTTAGTTTATGTAAGCAATTATCGCGGTATTTCATTTGCCATTTGTAATTACTCTCTCGACTGCCTCAGTCAAACAAAATCTTTATAGCCGCGAATTAAAGACCCACAAAACCGAATCATTTCTTTCATCCTTACTCACTCTATTGTCTAACATTTCTAAAATATTTTCCCCATTGCTCGTCGTCTTTCGTTGGGTGATTTCTGAACCCCATGAAATATTCATCAATTACCATTTGCATATAGCCATCATGCAAAAACGATGCATACATGATCGCTCATGTACAGCGTTATCTTACAACATAGGGTAGATTGTAGTTGAGACCATATAATGCGTCCGATGGTATAATAAATTTATGCTGATGTTTCGCCTCCTTGAGCCATAATCATAGCACGACAAGCTGAAAAACCAATCAATACATACATAAATGGCTTAAGGAGTTGAAACGTCAGCATAAACTCATTATACCATCTCTCTCCTACGCATTATATGGTCTCAACTACAATCTACCTTATAGGAATATCTATCGAATATGCGTTTGCGAAACAACACTGTTCTTAAACATCTTAAAACATAATTGCAGAAACTGCTAGCAACGTTCGATGTGCGCTCGCAGAGAGACGCTCAACGATGCTATGCAATTTGCATAACCAGAACGCATAAATGTGCTGCGATACTGCTCACCGATATGGTCATGTGATGCATGCATCTTCTTAATGACCGACCGCTATGCGTACTGATACGGTCAATAAAATGTTTTGATCGGCGCTTATCGCACGTTACGAACACCAACACGACAATCATTGCAATCATGCGTTTATTTGTGTGCGTTTCATTACGTCAACAAGTGATCTGCAAATCAATAAATACATAAAAGCACATGCAATGTCTACCAAACGCAAGCATAACTATTTAGCTCCTCTTTCGCGCAATGAACAAAGTATGTAAATCATATATGAGCACAATTAATTGCTTCCCTTCCTACCCTCTTTAAACCCCATCGATTATTACAAACTCTCATGCAAAGGATGCAAATACCCGCGATTCGCACAACAACTGCAACATTTAGCGTGCATGTAATGCAAAAACAATACGAAATTCTTGCAATTATTCAAAGACAACTCTGCTGAATCGCGTATAAACTTTCAGAAAACATACATTACAGCATCCTCATAATCAAATCTGAAATATATTCAAAGGGGCAGCCCACTGATTTCTCATAATAGCGAATAACTAAGAGGAGAAGAGGAAACTGTATAGAATAATAAAGTGAGGAAATGCAAAGTATAAAACTTCTGAGAGCACTATTCAAATTCCGAGCAATATTTGCATTCTTTGTGCTCACTTTGAACTAAATCGATTAGTTCACTGTATTCCCAAACGAATAAAACGATACGCGATCAACACATAAAGCATATAAAAAGCATTTGCTAGGGACACTGATGTAGCCACACAATGGGTGTTCAAGGCTTGTTTAGGCTTTACGAAAGAAATTTTTTAATTCCAACAAAACTCCCTCTCTCCCCCCCCCCCCAAAAAAAAATGTTCTTTTCTTGATGGAAAAGAAACAAAATCAATTTCCTGTATTTCACGCAATCATATCGGTTTGATATTCGTATCTACCCAGAAAGAAAATTCGGGAAGTGCTAATAATGAGAAAGCATAAACATACGAATGATAACTTATCAAGTATACACTGAAAGAAAAATACATGAAGCACTGTTCCGTCGCTTGATGCACAGTCAACATTAATTAATCATCAATCCCATCGCTTCGTTCCATGCAATGATGACAGCTGGAAAAACCCTACTTAATTGTCGTTAACGAGCAATAAAGATTTTCTTTATTACCTTTCGCGTCAACGTTTACGTACGAAATATGCCAACAAAATAATTTGTTAATGAAATGAGGATAAGGATTTTCTAATGACGACAACGATAACTCTACATTTAAAAAAACTGAAGGAGGAAAAAATTAAAGAAGGCAGTGAAACGTAAAGAATCAGTTGGATTTTAAAAAAAAGTGCTTAAATAATTTTTTGGTGCACATTACTGCTGTCCACCCTTTACGCATAAAAAACAAGAAAAAAACGCTTGCTTTATCGATCAAATTACTACGTTAGAAAGCGACAAACTATTTAAATGAATGATACGGGACGATTTTTCAAAAGATATTTTAATCAGGCGTACGAGAACAATTAAGCCATAATGTATTAAACCAAACACATTTTCTATCGACGATAAGCCTATTATTCGAACCAACTCTTTCTGCTAACACTTACTTATCCTCCATGGCCTTTGTTTTTCTTTCAGCAAAATAATTTCAGCAAAAACTGCTAAAATTTTCTGTCCCTAGATGAAAGCAACGCGCACCTTTCTTACGCTCTATAAAAGATTAATTAAAGTCACCTTTGGGGGACGAGAATCACGCTGCATACGCCCTTGCCCTTCATGGTGCTTTCTGTTGAAATTGTTGACTTTCACTTTCAGATTGTGCTTCTTCGACAACTGAATAAGTAATTTTGCAGTTTCGCCCTTCGAAAATTTTTATTTAACAGGCCAAAGCGGAAGGCTTACATTTCCCATCTACCACTTTTAAAGCCCATTATTTAATCTTCAAGCGGCGCTCTCGTCTCAGACCGACGATGAATAAGCATCTAAAATGAAACTACTACGCATCTAAAAATACCAGCTTTTCATTCGTCTCTGTGATATCTTGCAATGATCTGGAACAAGAACTGAGACTGCTTAACTTTGCGCGAACGCGTAAAGCCATTTTAACGTTGTTGAATTCAATATGTGAAAAAACGAAAACAAAACAATCAATAGCTACGGACATTATTTGTGCATCTCGATCAGATATTAAATGTTAGAAAACATTTTAACTTCAAATATGAAAAAAGAAAGCAAACCTTTATACGTATGGAAGAATATCTTGGCTGAATTGTAGTTGTAAAATAGAAGGCGAAACTCCTTCAAAAAATTTTTTAATTTCAATTTAAAAAATTCATCGCAATCAATTTCACTAGATAACGACGAGTTTTATGTAATTTGAAAAGTCAGAACGATAAAAGTGGTAAAACCATAGCCCAACGAAGATAATGCATTCATTTTGGCCATAAAGCATACTTATAATCTCAATGGCTGATTATTAGGCACAATGTTCGCAGTTAAATCGTTCCATCTAGCACCTTTTACCCTCTCCCCCTTCCTTCTCAAAGCGACAGTACAACGAAGCAAAAGTATTAACAGAAAATTCGCAGAAATGATTACTCGGGCAATGCATCGTTCATTAACTTGTCCTTCTGTCCAAAGGTTGTTCTCGTTATGACGGCCAATAGAGACGGCTCCACAAGTGAAGTAATTGATAAAATGGCAGCTTTCCAAATTTGACGTTAGACGCTAATTCAGAGACAGTAACTGTATCAAAAAAAATCAACACTTAGCCAAAAAATTTGGGCAGTGAATTGAACCGAACGAGACGAACGATGAGCCACGCCAATGCATAAGTCGATTAGTCAATACGTCGCAGTATGGAACCTCAGATCATGCTGCGACATATTCGTCTTTCACGTAAGCCTTAGAGCGAGAGAGAAAAAGTAACCTTCTGATATTGTTCAACTTTAGCAACACGGAGAGCCACCGACGGTTCCATCGTTCCACGCGTTGATCCTTTCACTGTAGAGGCTGCGTGAGTCGTTTCATCGACACACTTATTCTCGACCGATTGAAACCAATTTAGAGACGAAAACTCTTCCAACTGGTCTAACAAGGTGAGAATAAACGCCACACCTAAAACAAAATGCAAAAAGTTAACCAAATTTGAATTTTAAACCAACATAAAAAACAGCATCATCAGACAAATTATTGTATTAGAGACGAAGCAAAGCAAGCTACTTTGGTAAACTGACATACCGAGAATAAAGCCATCGTCGGTGAACGTGTTGTTCTGTTGTGCACGCCTCCCCAATTTGCCTTTACAAGCCAGAATATGTTCGGTGAAATTAATAGTCAGAGGTGGCACAATTATGTAGAAACTGCCCAAGTGATCAAATTTCGAGAAATTTCGAAACTCCTTCGCAAAAACTTCCAGCAAAATCTGTAAACGAAACGAAGCATACGTAATGAGAAAAATTTCTACATTGATCAACCGCTTCATGACCATTCAACAAATTCAGCGCGACGAAACACTGCTGCAAAACTGCGCTGAAAGCTACGTGGTGACGCCTACGTGGTGAAACCTTTATATCATTTGTACTCCGACTTTCAGCAAGACTGTTGCTATGTCAGCCAAATACAACATAGGAATATGCTACACATCGGCTACGCTTTAGCATACCACCGCGACAGTATTAACTAGAATTGGAATGTTCATCTACAGCCACGTGATGCCACCAGCACTACTCTCGCCTCCGTTATCAAGGCCGTCATGGCCACTTTTCACTGATGCCGTTAACCCATTTTAATTTCGCCATTTCAATCCCCTCCCCTTACTTCCTTTTGCAAATAACCATTTCTTATATGTACTGCCCTCCTAAGATACGTATCTTAATGCCAGCGCTCATCCTCTTCCTTCCTAATGAAAGACATCCTTGAGTGGACCGCAAACTCGCAAAATCTATAGGTATTACACCTTTTATGTGCATTTCCGGGGAATGCATTAAACAAGGGTGCGGAGGTGGGATAAATCGGTAGAAGGAACCGACGTTCACATGTCAAATACGGGCTCGCGGCTTCGCAACTCGCAAAATCTATAGGTATTACACCTTTTATGTGCATTTCCGGGGAATGCATTAAACAAGGGTGCGGAGGTGGGATAAATCGGTAGAAGGAACCGACGTTCACATGTCAAATACGGGCTCGCGGCTTCGCAACTCGCAAAATCTATAGGTATTACACCTTTTAGGTGCATTTCCGGGAAAAGTGTGAGCCGTATCGCAAAGATTTCGACGATCCATACACCGATCGATAGCGTATCAACTGCTGATTACAAATATCCAATGGATATTTGGAATCAGCACATCGAGCTCTATCAAACGATGCCACTTTTGTGGAAATCCGAGACAAAAAGTGATTTTCGAAAAATTCCACGTGCTACCCCCCATGGATCGAAAAATTGCAAATTTTGAGGTCTCATATCTCGGCTCCGGAGTCGTCCCCAGCGGAGCTCTTGTTATCGTTTTGATCAGCTCCTGGAGCTGAATTGAACGCGCCTACTGCGCTCGCTGTGGCTAGGACAGGGGCCGAGATATAGAACCCCGAAAATCGCAAAAATCGACATTTTGGGATTTCTGGCCGATCGATTCGGTCTGAACCTTATGTCACCGATCCGGTTCATCTATATACCGATCGATAGCGTATCAACTCCTGATTACAAATATGCAAATCAAATCCTCACAGCCGCAGCCGTTCCCGGAATATGAACCCTCAAAATTTGCACTTCCATACTTAAGGCCACTTTTGACAACTTCAATCGTCCATAGCTCGCCGAATTCGCAACCGAATCCAAAAATTCTTGGATATTTGGAATCAGCTCGACGAGCTCTATCGAACGATGCCACTTTCGTGGAAATCTGAGACAAAAAGTAATTTTCGAAAAATTCCACGTACTACCTACCCCCCATGGATCAAAAAATCGCAAATTTTGGGGTCTCATATTTCGGCTCCGGAGTGGTTTCCAGCGGAGTCCTTGGTATCGTTTTGATCAGCTCCTGGAGCTGAATTGAACGCGCTAATTGCGCTCGCTCTGGCTTGAACAGGGGCCGAGATATAAGACCCCCAAAATTGCAAAAATCGACATTTTCGGTTTTCTGGCCGATCGATTCGGTCTGAACCGTATCTCACAGATTTGGGCGATCTATATACCGATCGATAGCGTATCAACTCCTGATTACAAATATACAAATCAAATCCTCACAGCCGCAACCATTGCCGAGATATAAACGCTCAAAATTAACGCTTCCATACTTAAGGCCACTTCTGGCAACTTCAATCGAAAATTTTTGGATATTTCGATTCAGCTCGACGAGCTCTATCATTCCAGAGCAAAGAAAAACATAAATGAAGAAATTACAACGAATTCAAGCAATAATGACGCCGACCGGCATTGAACCCTTGACCTCCGTCTTTATTAAGCGGCTGCGTTATCCACTGCGCCATTGACTTCGCTGGTTCCGTCGGCTCAGCGACCCAGGATATATCATCCAGACGGGTTCTTAAGTATGGAAAATAGCTTCCGGGCCCGGTTTGACCCCTTCGCGTTGCTCGCACCCCCCCCGACCTATATATGGTTCGATGCAGAATTTTTTGCGGCATCTTTTCGTATAAGTCACATTTTGGTCGCACAAACCGCTTCCAAGAAAACTCAAATTTACGCGATATTTTGATGGGGTCCGAGAACGAGAACAGCTACGCGAATGAACATAACATTTTCGTAAGCTGAACAAAAAATGTCAACTTTTGAGATTTGCGGAATTTATCCGGTTAGTTGATCTGAAAAAAGTTATGGGGGGGTCAAAATCGTCGATTTTTCAACTTTGTTAAACAGACTTCTTCGTGTGCGTATCTCGTATCGATATTCGAAATCTACATGCCCTGAAACCCCCAAATACAAAAAATGAGCAAAATCGATGGAACCATAACCTACTTATAGCCGATCAAAAATTTCAAATTTGATGCCGGATAATTTTTCCGGAAATGAAAACTTTACGGATTTTTTGATATGGGCCACCCAAGACGCTTTGGCTCTATAACATATTATCGGGATTTCACGGAAAACGGAGAAAATCGGACTAAAAAGCGATACGGAAAAAAACGTCCCATACTTAAGAGAATTTCCGGGGTTCTATTCCGCTTCCGGACGATCGCTCCGGACGAAGACCAAAAATGCCAGATGGTAGGCCAAAACCCTGTCAAAAGCATTAAAGAATTCGGAAAAGTGTGAGTCAGTTGAAAACTTATGAGGCTTGATTCTTAAGTATGAAAAATCTTCCCGCGGGCAAATTACCGGGAAGTAATTACCCAATAACTGTCTTAATGCCAGCGCTCATCCTCTTCCTTCCTAATGAAAGACATCCTTGAGTGGACCGCATCAACAAAATGTACAGCAGGCCTGCTCAAACAGTTGAAGACGACGACGTCGTAAAAAATCTTTAAGGCTGGAAGGCTGTCTTTATGTTTGATTTAAGGCTGTACAAAGGATTGCCTGCATCGTATTAGGGAAAAATCGATAATTCTCCGCCTGGCTCCATACTGCAGAAATAACTGTTCATAAGGCAACTGACAAACCTGCAGATAATTGTTCGTTTGATTCACACTCTTAGTAGCATCATCAAAAATGCCGTCCAATATTTTAGCTGCTGCCATCGTCTCTTCAGAAAGACTTGCATTTTGTGCCAAAGGAAGGAACGATGGAACATCGTCAAGATCGGGCAGAAAAGCTAATGACTGTGAACTCGCCTCTATTCCACCCGATCTGTAAACATATCTCGATCGAGATGAAGGAACGGCGATCAAGTCAAATATCAATACCACAACAACCTGAACCTGCTGGTTTCTTCCTTGTTCCTCTCCAACTGACTGTTTCCTGCATTTCACGGACTTACAAAAATAAACGCAATTCTTTATATGCATAGCCATATTAGCTGACAAGCTTAGGATAGCTCTTATGTTACGTGGGAGGATTGTCATTACAAGCCAAAGCCCGCCTATCAGATTCAACGGTTGCAATCGTTTGACTAATTCTGATGCATTATATTAGAAAGGTTTTCATAACTGTAGGATTTGCTGCCATCAAAAAGATGAAACATCATCACAACATCTATTACTTCATACTAGCATGTTACACGAAGTTATATCAGTTACACGGTGTGTATACTTTTTTTAAAAGTACAAAAAATTTCAAAAAATTGATTAAAATCGGGTTAGTTGGGCGAAAATTGACGTTAACACGGCGAAAATCGCTCGCGCAGAGCATTAGGCGTCACAGACAAAGGAAAAACTGCAAAAAATTAACTTGTTCAACAGTTAGAGTGATGACAAGCTTAAAATTCCTTACAATCTTCTGTATAATATATAGACATGGGTTCACATTACCAATATGATGGTGCGCGATTAATAACGATGCATATATGAATGTGTATAATGAGCAATAAGCAGTAAGACGACGAGGAAGAGCGCAAAAAATGAGGCGTCAATGTTGCAACATCAAATGAGCCAATAATGACAACAAAAATTACCTAACGAGCCGAACGTATCCCATAACGTTTCCAATCTGAGTGATGAGAATACGAAATTTATCCAAAAAGGATAAATCATCAGCTGTTACGCCAAGTCGTCGAATCGCCGTATTGAAACGTTGTGCTCTTTTCACCGGATACTGCAAAATAACTGCAACATGAAGATGCGTTGTGGAAAAGCAACACTGCTGAAACCAACCACAGCTTTATACAAAATAACAGTAACAACGAGGTGAACTGTGTCTCTCCTGAACCCCTCACGACCAAGTACAGCCATCCATTCAAGGATATCGTCTGCACCAGATCTGTTATACAACCGTACTAATATTCACGTATTACTGTCGACGTTATTAATTATCAAGTCAAAGTCAACGAGGACCTGCAGATTAAACATATTCACAAAGTTTGACGATTACCGTAACAATGAGATCATGAGCTTACTGGTTTCCTTTTCCTCATCTAATTTCAGCTATTGGCCAAAATACTTAACAAACCGTGCATGTAACATGCGTACACTTCCACACAGACCGTTTCAATCACGTTTAAATGGAGATCGAAAACATGTCACTTTGGGAAGGAAGAATAGCCGGAAGAAAAAAAACCACAAATGACTGTAACATATGAAACTTAAACATTTTTGATAAAAATAGAAGAAAAACAAGTTCAGTTAGTTCAGAGATCCTCATTTTAAATGCTACTCTGAACAGAAAAGCGTGTATCAAAACCTGACAGAAACAACGAAATTGATAGGCAAATTCTGGTCGCAAAACAGATCAAGAAATTTTCAATCCACTTATGTAAAATTCGCAAATGCAACAAACTAGAAGAAGCCAACACCTTATACAGTTCGAACATTGTGCTCCTCGGAAAGATTTCAACAAAATCATTGCTTCAAAAAAAGCACCATTTTCTTCAATTCGTCGGCATTTTCTCGGAAAAAGCGCACATCCTTAGCCAATTGACTTTTTATGTGGTCATCGAACAGAAACTGTGAAAAGATGAAAAATTTCTTCTTGAGATACTGGTAAGCAAAGTTGATCTGAAAATTAGCTTTCCGTTATTAAAAAAAATTAAAAAGTCAAAATAGTTGAAAAGCGAGCTAAGGCACATAAAAATTTTGTAAGAATCACCAACAACAAACGAACATGGAATTATAAGGGAATACCTTCTCCTCCACTCTCTCATTTACTCTTAAGCGAACGTTCTTACTCATTCATTCCGCGATTCTCCACTCAGCACCCTCAACGTTTTACAAGCTGCTTCATTTGCAGAATAATGCATTTAGAAAATCGGACGGAAACATTACTATGTCCATATATAGCAAGTACGAATATTGCTAAAAAATTTCTTGTCGACTTACTCACTTGAAAAACTTTCGAACGTGTTGTGTACTTTTCTTGGATGATCGTCCTTCCATTCGACCCGCCTTCTAAACATAAAAGATCGAGCAAGCTCATTCAAGAAACACAAGAATTCTCTCACTTATTCGCATAGACAATATTTCAAGCTCCAAACGCCCTTTAGTTTAAGGTTAAAAAAAGAAAAAAAAAGACGAAAACATACTGTAGTATTCATAATGCCCATTCCATGAGTTCGTATTGAGTTTGCAATATGCTCCACTGTAAGAATATTCAACTGCTTATTTTTGCTATCCTTTTCAACGAAAAACTGAAATATGATTCAAACTTGATAAATCTCACTCAAAGCATTAAAAACTTACGTGACTATTCTTTTCTAATTAGAACAACAAAAGTGGAGAAGTTTCAATCATACAAACAAGAGATAGGCTCTCGCAACGAAGATGTGCTCGCAAGCAGCAAAAAAAAAACAGTGTGGAGATTATCCCTGATAAATTTGGACGGACTGAACCCGCAATACACCTTTTATAGCTACATAATCCAGCTGATAAAGAAAGATGGATTCCAGCATGCATTTTGGAAAAAACAAATAAACAAACCTGCCCATTAAGATTGTAGTTGTAAGTGGAAACAAATGAGTGAATATTACGTGTTACAACGAGAACATCAAGCCCTTGGTCAAGCGTTTGAAATGGAAGACGACTCTCGCACAGAATTAGCCCATACTTGTGGTCAGCGAGAAGACGCATCTCGGTATATGTGTGGCAGTCGTGTAATGCGACTGCCGTCAAGTTATAGAACGTTCGCTCCAAATAACGCTCTACATATCCTGAAATTTGGAATTGCCTCTTACATTTAGCAGTAAAATGTTGTAATTTTGAAGACCAAATTTGATATGGACAGCAAAACATCGTCCTTCGACGGCGCATTCGAGAAGAGTGAGTTCCCATGTCAGATAATAATAAATGGACATTTTGATTTATTATGCTGTAATGCGAAGATGCGCAGCAATATACACATAAATGCATTTGGAACATTGAACCACGTATTACACAAACACATCACATTCTCAAAAAGCATTCGTTGTGTGAACCCGTACACGTCGATAGGCATATTTCTCTCTAACTCAGAAAAGGCGTACACTGCCTTACTCTCTTATGCCAAATTGAATCTACATTCACGATAGCTACGATACTTTTTTTCTCCGAACACCTCTTTAAGCACACACATCGCAGTCCCAAATGGCCGCGAACGTCGTATCGCTTAAACACTTCCATCTATAGCTTACTTTTGATATCGATCATTTGTTCGCCCAATCGTAACGGCGCTAACTGCACCAGATCGACCAAATGTAAGTTGACGTCGTGAAGAGCATCTTTTGGAGTTCGATCTTCCAGCTGAAGATGTGAGTGAATAGAAAGCCGCAAATCCGTCTCAACCGCTTCGCACAATTTCGCCAAGAATCTCTGTAAACTCGTCAAGCTATAACAGCTATTTCTTTGAATTATTATCCTTTTCAAAATATCGATAATGAATTCGAAAAACAGCCAGCCGTGCACAACATATAGTCAGTGACAAGAAATTCATAGCTACAACCAAGAACAGAACTCAATTTAATGGGTTATAAATTGTAAGTTAGCTAGTTAATTAAGCACTGAAATATTTTCTAATGCTTTCGTATTCTACAAGTGTTTGAGAAGAT
The DNA here is from genome assembly GCA_000803305.1 of Toxocara canis. Classification (NCBI taxonomy): domain Eukaryota; kingdom Metazoa; phylum Nematoda; class Chromadorea; order Rhabditida; family Toxocaridae; genus Toxocara; species Toxocara canis. The sequence goes on from JPKZ01002271.1 coordinate 42,607, forward strand.
TTCAGTCACAATAAAGGCTTGCTCAGCACATGCAAAAACGGAGCATTTTCTTGCACCATGATATCGTTTACCAGCCCTCATTACTGACAATGTCTTTCAGTCATAGTTGCTTTTTCATGCGTCTTCTCGCCCCTACCACCAAAATGAAAAAAAGATGAACAGGATATTTCATAATAAAACGAAAAAAACTATTTAACAAACCTTTTCAAACTCCTCGAAGATTTCCTTACAGAACTTTTGAAAGACCAACTCGGGAGGTGCATGACGACTTCCGTTCAGAGGGATTTCGGCGTCATTTATCGCTTCAAAGAATAGCTGGAAATATGTCAATAATCAAATCTTTCCCAAAATCCGCTGGACAGACTTTTCATACATACAAATAAATAAAGCAGCATTTCCTTGAAAAATTCTTTTTTTCTTTCATTTTTCCGTTCCTTTTTTACGCACAAAAAGCGGAATAAACAATCACATATAGAGATGCATAACGGTGGATCGAATGAGTAGAAGACTCGTAATATGCATTAATTAAACGTGGTTTTTGCGACGAATGTGCTAAAAACCTAGCTTTGCAGATCGCAGCCGCTAGACCACGATATGACTTGTTATGAAAAACACTGGGTTGTACACTCAAGTGAAATGTCAAAGGCAATGCCAGAATGCATTTAGGTACTACGCTATGCTAGCTGATACAGAGAACTCGTATTTGTTGTACGTAATGATACTTTTGCAGTGTTTTCGATGAAGAACAAAAGAAGTGCGTGTCACCTGCTGTGAGAAACTTTTCTTAGGAAAAATCTACAAAAAGCGCTAATTCGTAAAATCGCAATCACAGTAAATGTCTTTTTCACAGTTAAAACTCTGCTGCTCTCTACTGTTTAGATCAACATCGCAGCCATACTTCGTCCCATTTACCTCACCGTTCTTTCCTCATTTTCCTCATTAGCCATCTATAACGCTTACCTCAAAAAACTGGTACCGTCAGTGTAATTTTAAGCAATATACATACTGCAAAAGGTGTGATGCTAATTGAGCCCACTTATGAAGAACACCTGCTACGGTCAAAGTTCATAACTTCTTTGATTACATGCCACTTTTTAGAAAACACTACAATTACTTCAAATAACGTTAAAGAACTAACTACTGTTGTGCTCTACTCGTTCAACATTTTGAAATACCTAAAGCGCAACGTTGTTTTTATTATTCCTCTATGATCGTACTCACTCTCTGGGCATTTAAAAGAACTTCAAAGAGATCGCACTGACAATATAAATGAACAAATGCTCTACCGATCAGACAATAACAGCAACCTTTATAGGTCATTTCGTTTCATTCAGATGTTTCGAAAACGAAAAAATTAACAATGTAATTGCTGAAGTTTATAGTCAGTGCATTACGGTATGCATCTAATTGCTTACTTCAGGACGAGCAGCAGTGTCCTCTAGCAGTGAATCGAAATACGCATCGACAATAGTTCTATGCGAGTAGAGGAAGATGCAGTCGCAAAGACGGGACAGCACCTTTCCAAAATTGACGAGCAGATCAAGACGGGTTAACAAGTCGTCTGCCTCTTGTACATCACTCCAACGAAATACCTTCTGTAAATTGAATATATCACATTTACACCGAAGGCATTCGGCAGAAACCCAACTCGATTAAATTCTGTTATAACTGAACCAGTGTTATCACGGTAGAGAATTCGAATAAGCGCGCCATTAGTTATTCAAAATTCTGTTCAAGTCACGTCTATAAATTTCTCCAAAAATTACGATATCCCCTTGAGCAACAAGCTTGCCAACTGTCCCTTCCTTCGATTAAAAATCTTTCTGCAGGTTTTTCATTGACGAGGTCAAATGAAGGAAGAAAATAGAGTTTCTGAAAAATATCTGTGCAAAGTTACAACAGCTCCACGATTTGTTTGCTTTTATCCACGCACAATGATTTCTCCGAAACATTTTAGCCATTACAGTTTCTAAAGTCCGGGCCTTAGGTGTAAACTGAAACTAGTGAAACAGACGAGATACCAGTGCACTTGAAATGAAACCATTAAAAAACCGATATCTCCGCAGATTTTAGCTATCTGTCATCCTCTAAAGAGCAGCCATTCTGACCGGATTATTCTTCAGAGGTATTCTTCAAACCATAAACACAAGCGTACGTCAGCAAGAAAGGAGCACATATTCTCCCTCCTCCTTCCTCACTCATACAGTAAAAGGCTAAACACTTTGCCTTCGGTCCGGCAAAATTATGAGGAACACAGGCGAAAGTCGTATGCGAGAGGTTCGCAAACATTTACTGAAAACAAATTAAAGTGTCCGAAGACCTGTACAGCCTTAGATTTCGCATCCCCCCCTCTTGAAGACGTATGGTATGGTTAAATCGCTCGATATAGTACGCAAAACAGTATTCAAGTTAGCTTAAACCTTAGACAATTTTGTTTGAGAACTACAGCTGCGACATTCGCATATGTTGCCTCAAAGAAATATCACCCGCATAAGCCGACCATCGCGCCGCCTCATGCGCACTATCAGTACAACGCCATCACAGTGAGTGAATAAATCAGCGCAATTCCGAAAAGAAACCCCTTATGAAGTTTGCACGGCACTGAGAGGTATTATTTGCTCTGCTTACCCAATGCGTATGCTTTGTACATCGTATAGAAACTTCGAACCAAAATGTCTCTATGCATTCTCAGAAACTTAGCGAACAAAACACCAAAAAAACAAGGGTAGTAAAAAGGTACCCACCGTATAGCAGGCCATTTCAAGTGCTACTCCAGTAACGATCAACCGGTTGCGAGAAACTAAAAAAAAGCTTTTATATTGAGTAAAACAAGACGCTTTTGCATTGAATAAATTTTCTAAAAAGGCTTTTGAACTCGCCAAATATGAGATAAAAATCATTTGACTGGTTTTTGGAGAATAAAACCGACAACATCAGCGGAAGCCGGCAAGCTCAGCGGCCGAAGTTACTAAATGTATTATGCACGACTCGAATATGGTGAACATCATACATTTCGCTTGCAGGGGTATTCAATGTTTCCAGTAGAGGATGCACTATTGTTGTGGACACCCCATTGCCACCCCCACCCCTCCCCCCTCCCCACTCATAGTTACATATGCCACCGATACGTTAAAAATATCTTCTAACTCGCTGCACTGAAAAATTCCTTTGAAAATACCTACAGGCAATCAGAAAACAAAGACTATCATACACTTAGCTCGTTTGCTTTACTCTATGGTTGCTTAAGGGTACTTCGACATGAAAATAACTTTTTGGCATAAAGAACTGAAAAATACTTTCGAGGTACCGACGTCCTCATTGGCTAACAGGTGCATCTGATAGCAATTACGTACGCAATCTGCTGGCGGGTTTCCACAACATTCAGCTTTAGCTTCGTTGTTTAATCTAAACAAGGACGCCTTGCGTTGTTAACTTTCTAAATCAAAATACAAATACCGGCAACCCAAACAGTCAAAAAAAGAGGGCAGAACCTAAGCGGTGATCGTACAATTGAAAGTCATAATAAGCGTACCTGCTCCAGACAAAGCAATTTCGGCAACTGTAAGTGCGGAAATGATATCGACCTTTTGATATGAAAGGTTTGCCTCGGCCCTCATTGACTCCTTCACTGCGCTCACTAAAAGTAAAAGTTGGCCACTCCACTGCTGAACGGCCTGCTGACATGTCTCCACAACCTCATCCCACCATCGTACGAATGTCTCCTCGATTCCCTTAAAAATTCAGGACATTTGAAATCGATATTTAAAATTAAAGAGCACAGACGAGAGGTCTTCCTCCTTACCTCCCCCCCCCCCCCCCCAAAACTTTATGCAAAAGTCCGACTGAAAAACTCCATAAATTGCACTTAGAGTGTAAAACAGTCACACTTCTTTAATTCAAACCTAACAGAAAAAAAAGCTGTTATAGGGAGCATAGTTGAAAAGATAAACGCACTTTGATGATTTCTGTGAGACGAAATATCGCAACAGCCGAACTGCGAGAAACGGCTTTTTGCTCATGAAGATGGCCATTGAGCACAGTTTTGAGCAGACGAGAAATCTGATCAGCCTGACGCGCCCCCTGAAGTTAAAGAAAACTCAGATTTTGAAAATTGATGATTTCTGTGAGACGAAATATCGCAACAGCCGAACTGCGAGAAACGGCTTTTTGCTCATGAAGATGGCCATTGAGCACAGTTTTGAGCAGACGAGAAATCTGATCAGCCTGACGCGCCCCCTGAAGTTAAAGAAAACTCAGATTTTGAAAATTGTCAGCCAACATACTACTACGCTATTGTATGACAGCTTAAACCCGATGGCCTCATAAACTTTCGCTCTCTGCGAATATATTTGAAATACTGCAGACTATACATATTTGTAACTGACAACTGCAATTATCAGGTTCGGAATTGGAATAGTTGGAATAATTGAAAAAATAATAACAAGAAGAAATTGTTACGAGGAATACATTCAACTTTTTTACTTAATCTTTTCCTCCAACAACAAAATACTTGTTGATTGTAAGGGCGCGGACAACGATCGTGCTATATGTAATTGAGTAGTTCATATAACAGAAATCACTTCCTTTGTATTTTACATAAGAATGCGACGAACCTTAAAAAAGAGCGATGTACGATGCGTAAGGTGCCCGTGAGGATTATCTTTTGGCCACTCGCAAAGTTCTTCCGCCATTTTGTACTGCCATTCTACAAACTGAAAAACAAATCTCGTCCCACTACTCAACACAATTCATAATTTCGCACATCTAGAAAACCTGCGCCACTTACGAGAAAAGTGTTCAGTAAATGTTATGCAGTGAGCCTTCAAGTTCATTTAAGAGAGAAGAGGAGGAAAGAGTGAAAAAAGAAGGAGAGGATGACAAAGTAACAGATGATATTCCTCTTCCATTATGATTACTCGAGAAAGACCAGAAAACTCCCTTGCACTTCAGGACGACGACGTAGACTACAACTATAGAATCATAGCCAGTGAGAAGCAACGTAAAGAAGAAATAGCACCCTCTTCCCCTTTTCATTCGCCTACTGGATGCCATAATAGCTACGATTATGCGACCCTTTTCAACCAACTGTTAGCTAAATCTCTCAACAACGCCTTAAGAGTAAATGCTTACTTTGGCCGCATTACTCGTAGCTTCACGAGTTAGCATTTCAGCTTGCTGGTCAAATAAAGCCGACCTTAGCGTTCCAATCGCTGATATCGATTTCCGGTCAATAACTCGGTCGATATCGTTTACTGACTTAACGAGAAAATCACAAGGTGTCCAAATAGTTTCGCCAATAAGGTGAAACGCGGGAAGCTAAAATCAACGACAGTCATTCATTCGAAACGCCGAAAAATTACCCGCCCAAAAAAAATACTGCCACTAACTGAAACTTATTCATAGATCCAGTCCAATAATCACCGCAACCATCCAAAGAGTTATGCGTTTATTGTAAAGTGGGAATGGTGTGTAATTTCATCAACGTAAAACAATTTGCAGCCCTTTAAGTGATTTTGTTCACTCCATAAATTGCACTTCAACACATCGTTCATGCACTCCTCTCATAGCATTCACGACTTTATAGAACGTTGCTGTGAAACGATCTATTCACTGCAAAACTCCCCAAATCCATCCTTCATTCTTCTAAATAACTTATATGCTTTTGCAACAAATACTTCCTCAAAAACGCTATCCATAAGGAAGATTTGCAATTTTGTTATCTGCGATTGTTCTGTCGTGTTTTGGCGGACGCAATGAAACATTCAACAACCACCGATAACGCGTTTCGAATAACAGCTGATCTGATCGGTGCGTTTCAGTAGATGAGTATTTTGCATAAAGACAATGAAGCGACCAACAACGCAACGCTGCATGATGATATGACAACGATTAAATGAAAACGCTACGCATGCGAAAGATTTATATTCTAGACACAACTGCCACAGATAAAGAAGATTCAATTCAAATGCAAAAGATCTTAAAGGTAAATTTGACAGCACCGAAACGGACCTGACTCCAGCACGTCAGCACGCATGCAAAACGGTAACGTAGAAGAACACCGGTACTTGAAGCACTGCTAATTCTGAAAGCTTTGAAAAGACTGATAACTCAGAAATGATGGATATATGCTGTTCATGATGAAGCCAGGAGAGGGAGTGGTGCGGAAGGATTCTAGAAATAGGATCCCCGAATCTTGACGTATGAATAGCGACTGTTCTGATTCCTCTTCCTAAAAAACAGACATTGCCCTGCAACGCTGCATTACATATCGCCTCTCCTTACACACATGCTCAACTGTGTCAGAAAAGTTCGAAAGACGAAAGCTCTTTTCAAACAATTAATTAAAATAACCAACACTAACCCTCTTATGCGCTCCCCAAACAGTCCTGATAAGCTTCTTGTCCACCTGTCGGAAGAGGATCGCATGAAATGAGGCTAGTGATATGATCACCATCAAACGTTGCTTATCTGCTATATCATCAACTGCAATTTGTTCTCATTACAATAATGCGAACTCTCTCGAGCAAAAGCTTGTTCTATAAATGCGCCTTGTCTTGGTTGGCACTCCATGCTCTGAATGAGTCATCTCAGTGAAACGGTTAATTAACAGGCTCGGATATGTTGAAGAACCGAGCAGTATGTTGCAACACCAAAGTTCAGACATCACGCAAACAATCGCGAACTTCTTCCAGTAACCGAGGTAACAACTAAACGTGGAGGTAATAAAAGAAACAGATTCACTGGTTGGTGTAACGCTTAAACTGTTAGTAACGCTCTCTTCTCTTACAACGTTAGACTTATTAAGAGGGCATGCTACAGTGGCATCACTGACTACTTTGCATGCAAAGAGGCTGCTGCTAACTTGATATTGAACTCCATCATTCTAAATCAACAAACATTTAACCTAGACGTATACTTTGTGCACTTTAAATGTGCGAATCATTATTTGAAAAAACGAGACATTCAAAGCTCGTGAAATGTCTTTCGAATTTGAAAAGCGTCTTGATTCACGCATACATACTCAATGCCGAATCATCTCTCATCATCACTTCGAATCACTTCAAATATAAAAATGAGCTCGTCGAAGCAGTACTGGAAATGCTCGACATATGCTTTTGTGGACAGCACCATTCCCTGGAATAGGACGGGGGGAAAGACTCCTGGAGCGAGTCACTCCAATGAGAATATGCAAAATAATGACCACTGTACACAACCAGACACGTCACTGACGGCTAATTAAAACCATAACTTACAATTTTCACTTAAACAATGTGCTGCCTAAATCCTCTTAATTGATCTGACGGAATTTAACGCATAAAAAGATACAAGAAAAGTTTACCGGCCACATGATCCCACTTGTCATATAATTCGAGCACGACGTTCCGCAATCGCTCATTGAATTGTGAATCCAAACGCAAATCTTCACCGAACATCTGCTGACAACAATTCTAAAAGTGTAAAACTTATTCAGATTTAATTAACAGCAGTGAACAACAACCCATAACCTATTTGCACGTCAATTATTTATTATTCACCTCAGTTAGTTCCATAAAAATTCATTTTGTTCAACCTTAAAATTGGTGTAACGCTTAAACTGTTAATAACGCTCTCTTCTTCTTACAACGTTAGACTTATTAAGAGGGCATGCTACAGTGGCATCACTGACTACTTTGCATGCAAAGAGGCTGCTGCTAACTTGATATTGAACTCCATCATTCTAAATCAACAAACATTTAACCTAGACGTATACTTTGTGCACTTTAAATGTGCGAATCATTATTTGAAAAAACGAGACATTCAAAGCTCGTGAAATGTCTTTCGAATTTGAAAAGCGTCTTGATTCACGCATACATACTCAATGCCGAATCATCTCTCATCATCACTTCGAATCACTTCAAATATAAAAATGAGCTCGTCGAAGCAGTACTGGAAATGCTCGACATATGCTTTTGTGGACAGCACCATTCCCTGGAATAGGACGGGGGGAAAGACTCCTGGAGCGAGTCACTCCAATGAGAATATGCAAAATAATGACCACTGTACACAACCAGACACGTCACTGACGGCTAATTAAAACCATAACTTACAATTTTCACTTAAACAATGTGCTGCCTAAATCCTCTTAATTGATCTGACGGAATTTAACGCATAAAAAGATACAAGAAAAGTTTACCGGCCACATGATCCCACTTGTCATATAATTCGAGCACGACGTTCCGCAATCGCTCATTGAATTGTGAATCCAAACGCAAATCTTCACCGAACATCTGCTGACAACAATTCTAAAAGTGTAAAACTTATTCAGATTTAATTAACAGCAGTGAACAACAACCCATAACCTATTTGCACGTCAATTATTTATTATTCACCTCAGTTAGTTCCATAAAAATTCATTTTGTTCAACCTTAAAATTTTATAAAAAATAACCATTATGTCAATCAGATAAAAAATTTCTTGTTTAAAAAAAAAAGAATTAGCAAATGACACAAACTAGAACACATCGGAGTAAAACTGTGAACAAAAAAGAAGACAATGAAAAAAATGGCAAACCTTGAAAATGAAACCGTTCATGATCTGTGAGTCGATCTGCACAATAACTCCTTGCAACGGCCTTAGATATTCGGATTCGGCACCGAACTGAGATGGATTATGATGCGCCATTTGCATCGCCCTTAAAGCATTACCGCACTCACATGCAGATAATGGAAGAAGTATCCCGCAAAAGAATGCACCAAAGTAACTTCTAAGTGCTCTAAACAATATTACTCCATACGAGCAAACGTTACTTGCAAAAGTGCCGTTAAACCTTTTTCTTCAGAAACAAACAAGCGTCTTATTGGCATAAAATAACATTTCAAAGCCAACAAAAGAAAAGTTGCATTTTCATGTAGCTCATGAAAATCGCTTCATCTACCATCCAATTTTGCAAAAAGAATTCGATATTTTCATACGGCTCTTCATATCAAACAGCTCACGACACACCTCATTCTAGCGGAGTAATTTGTAAAAAGCATGTGATTAAAAAAAGGCTGAGTTTTACAAGCGGCTATTTATATACATCATGAGTGAGGCCAAGTACCTTAGTTGCTAAATGCAACCTCTAAAGGCGACCACTCTTATTAGCAAAACCTAAAATCAAAAATCGCACCAGTCTTTCAGTGAACTCAGTTGGAGTTTTAGTGTTCTCTAGTACTCATTATCATTAGTACAGATGAAGCCATTCACCCGATGCATTCAGAAAGAACCTCCTTTAAAAAAAAGTGACAATCATTTCGACCAGAAGTGGTTGTTAGCCATCAGCTTACTTGAAGAAAGAGGACCAATGCTGACGAAGTACTGAGTGCTTCTGAATAATTTCATCGAAAATCACTAGAATCGACAAAAGATTGCCCATTGTACGCCACGCCCTCAACAACTTCCGCTCTCGTACACCACCCAACGTGTCTTCCCTGATAAAAAATGTTAACATCGTTAATCGACCAATAATGAGGATCAATTTAAAAAAAAAAAAAGAAAACTGTTAAACCGAACTTCCGTCATATATTCTCTGTACAAATATTTCAGCTATTAAGTAAGCGGTTGTGTTCATGCATATGAAAACAAAGCGTTTCTAAATACCACCTAATTTCTTCATGACAGATTCGTCAGATTACGACTAAACATTACTATTATGGACAACTATTTTCAACGGCATACAACTTGCATACTTACTTTATTGAAAAAAAAAAACTGCTTTTAAAAGATGAAACTTCATCGGCTTCGAAGTCTCTATTCGAGAGAATATAGCAAAATCTAGTCATTTAGTGTTTATATACCAACTGCCACAACAAATCCAACAGAACGCTCCACTTTTCTTCCACTTGGCAGCACAGTGATTTTCCATTTCTTTCTCCGTGATACAATTTTATTCTTTTCCACCACTGCAAAATCAGACAATCCCAAATATCCGCATTAAATACAAATAGTTGACTCATTAGCACGTGAATACCGAAACGTCCTTTCTTGAACTATATTGTGCATTTACAGAGTTAGTGAAAAGCTGTGACAGAGCACACAAATGGCTAGAGGAGACACCGAAAGAGAGCTACTGTAGTTACTTGTGGCCTTCACAAGCTTACAAGTTACATGCACTCGTCGTTCATTTGTGGCCCATACAAGTTACACCATGACGATACATCACAGCCGCTAATTTTAAAAGCACCAAAAAATAAGAATCAAAATTTTTGAATGGCTCTGGATTCATCAGCACTTATGCATTGAATTTTCCGTAAAGTCTAAAGGCATTGGAAAGAGTTTCTGAAAGACTAGCTTAACGAATGCAATAATAAAGAAAAATTACTTTAAGCCGAAAAAGTTATGCAACTGGAGAAGAAAATTACGGAACACTTCATAACAACGATTTATATAGACGGAAAGTTCTTGTAGAAACGGCAGAAAGCGGGCCATCATCTTCACTGCCCCGCCCTCCTTTTCCAAACATCCATCCACTGCAATGAGATAAATGTATTTTTGAAAGCAAATCATAAAAGTAGTTATTTCGCTAAAGAAAGGCAAAATGTGAAAGTACAGACAGCTCTGGAATGCAACCGACTTTTGATATAGGCGAGTAGAACGATATGTGATCGCCAAAACATTTATACAATATCTAAACGGCATCAGTTTTCTAGTTTTCGAATTTTTTGAAAATGATAGCTCTTGTTTTGTTTTTTTTTTTAGTTTTGCAAAGCTGCACTATCTTCTTAAGCTTACATTTCGCTGCACTATTTAGTTGCTCATATTTGCCTCGTTTCGTCTCCCCTATTTTCAGCCTATTTCACATATCGTATGTAATGTCCCCATGTTGAAAAACCATTCCAGAGCGTAAACTGGTCATTGAGAAACAATTGTGCTATTCGTTCGTTTACTACACGCTTCTCCACGATAAGTCAAAAATTTCGATGCACTGCGCTTCATCATGCTGGACTACAATACGAATGGAAAATAAGTTCGTTTAGCTGAATTGGTTTCAAATAAATTCCAAGATTGGTTAACTTAGGCGTTCACCAATCTCTTCGACATAATACCGCAGTTATCACTACCGAAAACAATGAAACGACATGCATCACAATTTTTCGACAACTTGCACATTTCTTCGACATCAAGCAGCTGCCACAACTTATCAATCCTTATACCAAAAGCGCTATACGGATCAAACCAATCTGCCAACTGAACCCTAAATTACTTCCGGTCAGCATGGAATGAATGGAACATAATTAGTTTAAATATCTGTCGCATAAAAGCAGGCAACACAAAAATTCAGAATACCCATCATCATTACATTATCATTACAAACGGATCATTTCAACCGCTTTCTTAACAAAACATTTTGACTTCCCATATTCGATAATGACTTAATGAAGAAAAGAAAAAATCGAGAAACAATAACTTAGCTATTCAAACGTATTCAAATGAATTTTGTTGAATCGAGGCGACGAAAGTTTGCAAAGAAAAAAAGCTCACCATCTTCACCGTACGTAAGCAAAGCACGGAAGTGTTCGTTTCTTGCCATATCAGTCAATAGCTCTACCTCCAAAGAGAGTGAGGCGAACGTTATAATGCATTTGTCGATCACTGCATTACCACTCCGCGCAAACTCCACAATTCCAGTAGAATCTCGTATTCCACTCTTCAAAAACCGACACTCATGTAAACATCTAATTTCGATATTTAACAATTGTAATTCAGTTCAAGTTAAACGCTCGCTCTCACGAATACGTTAAGCTCAACGGTTAAAACCATACAACATTGCATACTAAACGCAATAAACATTTTCTTCTCGTGAAGTCCGCCAAATTGCGGAAATCGTTATTCCTTTTCAGCTATTTCCGATGAAATAAATGAACCTTCGCGCCGATATCCTATTTGTGATTAATTGCATGTTACTAATCACAAATAGGATTCATCTCAAGCCGACCTCTTCGATTCGTTGACTTTCCCTTAGACAACAGCTAACGCGTAACACAAGCAGAAAGGTTGAAAATGATAGCACCTCGACTTCTCTTCAACTCACTGTATCGCACTTCCGACTCTAATTCATCTCTCGCCATCCACCAACACAAAAATGGCTATACATGTACAGTGAATAATGACAGAGAGTTGTACATGGTAAATGTGGTAAAGGTGGAGACATAGAGGAACAGGCACGCCGAGTAAGTAACATGTATATATAATGCATGTGATAAAGGTGGAGACATAGAGGAACAGGCACGCCGAGTAAGTAACATGTACATATAATGCAAGTGCAACAAGTATGGACATTGTGGATTTTTTACCTATATGTTCTTTTTAAAGTTAAAGTTTACCATCTTATTGGAACAGTTGATCTGAGGATATAATTTAAGTACCATCGGAGAGCGTCTTCGAAATCAACGGACTAATCGTAAACTTCAGGGAATTTATTTGGCTTAAAAACCATCGAATCAAAAGACAACAAAAACGAATATACGCATTAGCTGGCAAAAGCATTCCGTTATCATTACAAAGTCAGCAATAGCGATGAGTGAGGCGGTAGCGGGAAAACCTCCAAACCAAATATGCCGTTGACTCTTGGTGGACTATACGATGTAAATAGGATCTACCGCTACAGTAATGCAGAATCAATAAATTCTGAAATTTTAGGCGTTCCTCCTCCTTAAGACGATAACATTTTTGCCGTTGTCAATTATACATCCAACGATTTTTGATGTTTCTGAAAATAACCCTAAAGGTTTACCAGGAAAGTAACCCAAAACGTTACCAAACTCCCGTAGCGGTACATAACAATCAGATGTGCCCAGCATTGCTATCCTGGTTAGATCTCTGCTTTAAAAAAAAAAAAAGTGCGAATTGCGGAAGAATAAATGTTGTACATGTATAGCCAGATATTCATTCAGTATGTGTTTACACGCAAAATTTCTTCCTGAATGCGACGAAAAAAACTAAATGGAAGGTTTTGTTTTCAGCAGATTTCGTTAACCTAATCTTGAGAATTTCTCAACGTTTAATGGGCGATGCAACTCAACTCAGCGCACACGATAAACTTCACTATGGAATGGTACCCCATTCGATATGTAAACGAAATTTTGAGCTAGTGACCGAGCAAAAACGTTTCTCTAAGAATTAAGAACTGAAAACTATTTCTTCCTTTTTTTTTTCCCCCCCCCCCACTCCCTATCTCATCCCGCCGTGTCTCACTCCTGCCTTCTTATGATTAGAGTGTAGTAGGAATCCCCATTTGTCGACCACGTACGATTAAATCGAGCCACCAATACCGCCCAGAAAGGAAGCAAAGTGCATTTCAATAAAAGTCTCATACACGGGAGAGAGATAATGGAGACCAAACGACATTAGAAATAGCGCAAGAAAAACCAAGCATGCACATTATTGCGCATTTCAGCACAAGTCCGGCATCAAATGGAATGAAAAGCAAATAAAAATTATGATATCAAGACTATTTAGACCTTCCTATTCCAAACTGGATCCACCAAGAGCTGTCCCAACAGAAAGCAAAAAAACAATGACAGGTGGTGCTTCTGAATGTGAAAAAATATTTTTAAAAAAAGCCAGAACGAAAACAGAAACAAAAGATTATGGTAAAATAAACTTCCATATCGAGGATGCTTTTGAGAGAATGAATAAACATCACTCTCATCAGAAAAATGCTTAACTTTTGTGAAGTGCTGCAATGATTTGTGGTTGCACGATAATTCGAAAACAACTCTCAAAATGGGGATTTTACCTCCCCACATGGAAAAGGTCTCAGAAGTGTTTTCCAAAATCTTTGAAAATGATAAACAGGAATTCGTGATTGCCTGAAGCATTTCCCATTAAAACAGTTTTAAAAAAATAAATCAGCGAAGAATCTTGGTGAATTTGGAAACTTTTAGGCCGCAGTTAACAGCATTGTTACAATTAATGTAGCTGCACACTGTTAACGACCAACGAAACGATTTATCTGCTACAGAGTTGTGATCGACGGTAGACCTAGTAAGCACAAAACTTTACTTCAGAAATTCGATGAGACCTTAAAAACGCATATCTGTTAAGAAATCACCAGGTTACTAACGGACTGCAGATGACAGTAGGCGTAAAAAATAAAAGATATGAAAAATATGAGGATAAACTTCGAAAGTTATCTTAACAAATAAACTCACAGAACTAAAAGTTAGATACAGTGACAAAAGCAGCTCATATCTGGTGAGACTAGGTGGTCCTTTGAGTGTTCCACTGTCTAACAAGTGTGCGATATTTAACTGATGCCTCAATTATCATCGTTGTCGTCCTCATGCCACAATCTAATCAGCTGTGTAGTGAACTAACAGTGTCCATGATTAAATCTATAGCTTCACTCGACGAGTTTCTGCTTTTCAAAGAGCTTAAACTAAGGAGAAAGAGAAGAAGAATGAAGTAAGTCACCTCTGCAATGTGTTACCTCTCAAAAAAAAAAAAAAACTGATCGCCTAATGCGATTTGGAACTGGAGAACGTTCTACCCTGATTTTTATCAAAGTCGCTAACTAAATAGCGTTTTGGGGTTCGTAGTAAATCAAAGTGAGGAGCAGAATCTTCTTCAGAAAATCTTTTTTTTGATTCTTACACCTTTTTTATGGTGATCGCTTTCCGACACATTCACATACACATGTATACGTACGTGTATTATCGACCTGCAGAATATGGACGCAAAAACGGTAGAACCGTCAACAAAAAATCGAAGAGTAACCACGCGTTTTAATATGCAGTATGTTTTGCAGTCATTGTTTGATAAAGACAAGGATCACGCGTATTGCAGTGTGGCCACTTCCGGATTGGCTTACTAGAATTAGCAATTGTTTGTGCAACTATAAATCGGTTATTGGACTGCGTTCCAGAATCTCTGATTGAGTGTGAACGAAGAGAAAGGCAGCGCGCTATGGCGAGCACAAACCTAGTAGCTTATAAAGTTAGAACATGCAATAATGAATAGCTGACCTGTGTTAGAAGAATGCGCCTTTTCGAGTATGTGCGCTCATTGTTTTCCCAATAGGGTAGCCTATCAAGGAGGGCTGCAAATCGGCGCAGCTGTACAATGCTGGCCCGGTCTATAAAATACAACGTAAATAACATGCATAAACCACGTTGAAGGTTAATAACTGAAGGTAATTTGTGTACTTTATTTGCTTTCCTTCTAACGCTTCAAAGTTAACTTCCAAATTAGTGGGTTGTTCACATACGATAAATTGCTTGTTTGCTTTAAAGAAATTTCGGTGGAGTTTATAAACGGGACCGAAAATAAGAGGGAAACAAAAACATAACATCGAAGTGATGAATGATAAGGATATGAAATTTGCACAGACAGTCCACCCAACTGTTTGACATCTCCACGATTCTACAATTGTAGAGTGTTGCAAGGGTTGTTTAATATCGACTTCATTTAATTAATTCATAACGGGTGCTAGGACTGCTTAATGCTTATTTGCTTGTTGGCCATTCTCGACATATCCCAGACGCTCAGTCTCGGATGCTGCTCATTTAGCCTTCCTCAGACGACTCCATTATTCCATTTATTTGCTTTTTATGATTAAAATAAATAAAGTGCGTTATGTAAAAATTAATGGAATTCTTTTTTTTTTTTGCTTATTTAGCATAGCGAAAATTCTTAAATGAACTAAATGGGAGTGCTGTGAAAGGTACGGAGAAGCGACTGTACCCGCGACCAGGCGGTTGACCCATCCTCAAGACGTCACCCTTCCTCAAGTAACCTGTTTCATGATGTGATTATACAGAAGTGCAAAAGCTTTTGGTTACATTGAAAACGACTCCCAGAAGTCAATACTGTGAAGCGACTACAAAAATAAAACGGCATTAGCGTACCTTCCCTTGGTTCGTCCATACGCATAGCACTTCAAACGGACCCAAATTTTTAGTGAACTGAAAACGAAAAGTAAGCACAATGAAGCATCTGTTAACAACATACAACGTTGAACTATTCGGCCAAGACGACATCCTCATGCCAAGAAGTGAAGACTTACGAGCCACTTAAGAAAACTTTAAAATTTTGCCTACAGCTCTTGAAAACTTAAGAAACCATTTAAACGACCAGCTATAAGCCACTGTTCGTAATTTTGAAACCACCAGCACCACCTATCACCGTCATCATAACTGCACCACTGGCGAACAAACAAACAGAACTAGGGATATAAAAGTGAAAAATAACGAGCCACGAACGCATTTAACAATAATGAAGGAAAAGAAGTACACGAATGAAACTGCACAAATTTTACTTCCGATATTATAGGGACTCACTATTTCATACGCAAAAGAAAAGATAAATTGTGCTTACTTGCATTAAAACCTGCTATCAGTTTTTTTTTTACACGTATATGAGAAATACCGATATGGAAGGAAGAAAGCCAGTGAAACGACCGGTCCACAAAAAAAAAAAAATAATAACTGAAGGTAATTTGTGTACTTTATTTGCTTTCCTTCTAACGCTTCAAAGTTAACTTCCAAATTAGTGGGTTGTTCACATACGATAAATTGCTTGTTTGCTTTAAAGAAATTTCGGTGGAGTTTATAAACGGGACCGAAAATAAGAGGGAAACAAAAACATAACATCGAAGTGATGAATGATAAGGATATGAAATTTGCACAGACAGTCCACCCAACTGTTTGACATCTCCACGATTCTACAATTGTAGAGTGTTGCAAGGGTTGTTTAATATCGACTTCATTTAATTAATTCATAACGGGTGCTAGGACTGCTTAATGCTTATTTGCTTGTTGGCCATTCTCGACATATCCCAGACGCTCAGTCTCGGATGCTGCTCATTTAGCCTTCCTCAGACGACTCCATTATTCCATTTATTTGCTTTTTATGATTAAAATAAATAAAGTGCGTTATGTAAAAATTAATGGAATTCTTTTTTTTTTTTGCTTATTTAGCATAGCGAAAATTCTTAAATGAACTAAATGGGAGTGCTGTGAAAGGTACGGAGAAGCGACTGTACCCGCGACCAGGCGGTTGACCCATCCTCAAGACGTCACCCTTCCTCAAGTAACCTGTTTCATGATGTGATTATACAGAAGTGCAAAAGCTTTTGGTTACATTGAAAACGACTCCCAGAAGTCAATACTGTGAAGCGACTACAAAAATAAAACGGCATTAGCGTACCTTCCCTTGGTTCGTCCATACGCATAGCACTTCAAACGGACCCAAATTTTTAGTGAACTGAAAACGAAAAGTAAGCACAATGAAGCATCTGTTAACAACATACAACGTTGAACTATTCGGCCAAGACGACATCCTCATGCCAAGAAGTGAAGACTTACGAGCCACTTAAGAAAACTTTAAAATTTTGCCTACAGCTCTTGAAAACTTAAGAAACCATTTAAACGACCAGCTATAAGCCACTGTTCGTAATTTTGAAACCACCAGCACCACCTATCACCGTCATCATAACTGCACCACTGGCGAACAAACAAACAGAACTAGGGATATAAAAGTGAAAAATAACGAGCCACGAACGCATTTAACAATAATGAAGGAAAAGAAGTACACGAATGAAACTGCACAAATTTTACTTCCGATATTATAGGGACTCACTATTTCATACGCAAAAGAAAAGATAAATTGTGCTTACTTGCATTAAAACCTGCTATCAGTTTTTTTTTTACACGTATATGAGAAATACCGATATGGAAGGAAGAAAGCCAGTGAAACGACCGGTCCACAAAAAAAAAAAAATGGAACGTATAAGCCCATGAAATGTGCCACTGGAAAGGTGAACGAATGAAACGAATTTCTCGCAAATAAGACCACCCACAACACTGCAATCATCCGTCAGTCACAACATCACAACCGACATGAGTATTTTGGAACGCTCACACACCGCTTTATACGTCAACAGACCCCGCCTCAAAACGTTTTTCTTGCAACAACTTAGCGTAACACATTACTTAGTGCACACTACTTATAAACGCGACATATTTCAGTTCATTCCACTTAAAGACGATAACCACATGTATAACAAAGTGGATTTTAAAAACATAATATTAGCTTAAATGGTGAATAAACAAATACACTTGCAGAAAACAGCTAGCTGGAATTGTTGCATAAATGCAAATGCCACACATCGGCCACAATTTAGTGGCTCATGAGCTGTTTGAACGATCATGACGTATATGTCCACGAACCACTAGTAAACATCTCGGCCAGTTCTTCAACAGTATTAGATGACCG
>JPKZ01002272.1:0-18067 GCA_000803305.1 Toxocara canis
ACAACCGCACCTCCATAATCTTTCCCCTATCCCATCCGTTCAACTGTTACATCCCCACCTCTATAATCTCTCCCATATCCCACTCCCTCAATTCTTATGCCCCACCTCCAAAACCTTTCTCCTTCCCCACCCGTTCAATTGTTCCATTTCCACCAACAAAATCTCTCTTCATCCACCTAGTTCAATTGTTACAACCGCACCTCCATAATCTTTCCCCTATCCCATCCGTTCAAATGTTACTGTTACATCTGTTACAATTTCAATTGTCCCATCTGCAGAACCTCTCTCCTATCCAGCTCCTTCAAATTGTTACATCCCCACCTCCAGAATCTATCTTCTCTTTTGAGATTTCTTTCCCGTTCAATTTTGCGCATTGATATAGTCATCGTGGGATTGTTGTTATTGTAACCAACGACAAACACCCAAATAAATATGCGGCTGACGATGGTTCTGTATGCTGGAAAAATAGAATGAAATTTCACATCAGCTTCTCTATTGCTCACATTGGTCTAACCTTAAATAGCAAGCCAGAATATGAAGCATTTATGGGAAAAGAAGAAAAAAAAGAATGAAAGCTGAAACGCATAACCGAGTACACGATGAGCCAGATAAGCGAGTCTGCACGACGGCATATTAGTGAATGAGGTCGTCGCAAAAGAAAGCCAATCACAACAACAGGAATCGGCAACTCGCTAAATAATTGGAAAATTGATGCGAAACACTACAAAAACGGGTGGTCGCCACTGAAACGAAAGCTTAATACAACAAGCGTACAGGTCATCAATTCACCGATTCCACCTCAAAACGGCAACCTATACAGGCACGAGTTTCAAGAACGCAAAGAGAAAGAAGCTTATGTAAATAATACATGAAAAGATGAAGAAAATTTGCCTTATTAAATCATCGCTTTCGCTTTTTCGCGCTGATATCGACCGTCCTTCTGCATTATGAAAATTTGGCAAGTCGATCAGCGTTCAGATACATGAACCAAGTAATGAAGAATCAACACAGAGAAGAGGGAAAGGGAGTCTGCGACCGAACAGAGAAAGTAAGGCAGAGAAAAGATCACGCGAAACATCTGCGGAAAGCACGAGCCGTTTTGTACACAACTAGCGAGAAAAATTATACGTAGACGATAGTTCGAACGGACTAGCTGATGCACATAAAAGTAAAGCTCTTGTGGTGGTTAAATTGAATTATGTGCAGCATAAGCCTTTGCCAAGACAGCTAACCAACTATTACAAAGTCTGCACATGCTGCAAAAATATGTAATTTCCTGCTGAAAAAAATGAGACGTTTTAAAACAACTATAGAGTTGCAACTTTGTCCATCGGAATTCGTAGGCCTCTCGGCGATGCACACAAACCCGTCTAAGTCAACCTGCAGCCAAACATGATAGACAGCTGCAATAAAGCATCATCAACAAATTCGAAAAAATGACATTAACAATTAAACCTTCATGTAAGAGATTTATTTCAAGGCAAATGTCGGCCGGAAATAAATCACTGAAAGAAAAACATACGAGAATGCAAAAGCAGCGTCCAAATGTAAATAGACCGACACCATACGGGACTGAGGTGTGGCTGCTTCCTGAGTGAAACGCCGTTTTCATAAATGGCATCAAAACAGCACAGCACAAATGGCGTCGAGAAATGAGAGAAAAAAAAAGTATAACATAGTAATAACAGAAGAGGCAGCAACTCCTTGCGTAATCACTGCGTAACCACTTAAACACCCAAAGTTTTGCTGTTAGATACCCAAAAAACGTCCTACCGAGGAGGAAGGCTACTCAACACGCTGAACACGAATTACGCCTCTCCTATACATCAATATGCCACACGCAACGGTGGCATTTTGAGATAGTTTTCAATGTGCAGTGTCACCAATTCGCACTCGAGGCAGACTTCAGCTCGTTTATGCAGGGAATGTGAAGCCGCCTCTCGCCAGATTCTCTGCACTAGTTTCAGCTCTTCCTGTTATAACTAGCGATCCTCTTTAGGGCCATTAAAGCATGAGGCACATTGAAAATGAAGTTGACGATCCTGTTCAACACGTCGAATTACCTACCTGGACCGATTTTGATTACAGCTGTGAAACCCAAACCCGCCATATCCTATGAGCGGTGCCTGGCGTCTCAGGGTTCCCAAAAATGAGCATACCAGAGGACAAAGTCGTTATTCGTTTTCTTGGTTTCGAATACCATACTCTCGCCCCTTCCCAGAACGATTTTGGTGGAATTATGCCGCTAAAACCTTGGGGGTCCAAGTAAGGCGCAATGATGTCAGGAGCTCCGGAATAAACTTTAAAACTAATCAATCATTTGTGCACAGCAGCTCAAGGCAAGGTCGACGACAAAGTCGGAAACTCCATCGGGTCCCTCCAAACGCCTCTACAATTAGGACACGTGCTGTCGCTCTTCACCCAACCAATTACGCACTAAAACAAACACTGAATACAGTATTCGACAGAAAACCGAGGTCCACCAGAACGTTTCCCGCTGGGGATCATCGGAATTCGCCACCCATTTTCCCCAAGTTCTCGTGCCGTCAGCGTCCGCTCCCCTGACATTCTGTTAGGTCGTTCTCCGCTCACCACTAAATAACAGCTGAGCGCACTGCACATCAGTTAACCAAATAATCTTATGCAATTCTCAACCTACACTGCAGTCGTTAACTTGCCTGCTTTGTCCAAATCGTTATTGAAGTTTACTCGATTTGCTCGATAAGCATGAACAGCTCATTCGAAATATTTCTATATGGCATCCACTACAGCATCTCCCACCTCATTAATTGTAAGCAACTTTTTTTGCGACCATACATGGTGGCTGTCTTAAAGTTCATCATTATCTCAGATCTCATCTGAAAATATAGTAAAAGTTCAAGTCAACAAATGTAAGTTGCAGTCATACACGTAAATACTGCATAGTACAAAATTATTGCATGTTCCATGCTCAACGGAACAAATTAGGGTTCGACGTACATGTGATCGTTTTAAGATGTGCTTCACGTAATGCGGTGTTGTGACAACGCTGTGCCATATGCATGCGCTCGAACATTTGGCTCTTTCTAATGGTGGAATTATTAGCGAATTATTCGTCGCCCCTACAGTTCGATTTGCTCTTGCTACTATCCACAGATATCGCCTCCCCCCACCCCCTCCGCCCGCCCTCCCGTTACTCTCCCTCACCGGTGCATATCACGCGCAGTCGAATTTCGGAGACCCACAAATCTTTGAAAAAACAGTGGCTAAAGAAAAGCAGAACAAAAAAAGGAAACAATTCGCACTTTTCGTCCTGCGTGATCTGACTGTCGGCAGTTCTGAACAAAAGAACGCACAAGGCTCCAAGCTCAGGAAAACGCCTTTACACCCAACGACCGCAAAATACATCACCGACGTGGCGAAAATACATGCCAGTTGTGCATTTTCGGTATTTTCAAGCCCAATACCACTCTAGTCAGCTTTAATCGCAGTGGATCAGTGTTTTTGCAAGTACAACTTCACAAGCATTTTGGTGACGCCAGTTCCGCGGCAAACAGGCGAAGAGCCGAGAGCTAAAATGTACGAAAAATGTGCGAAGTTTAAGTAGCAATGAATTGTCTGCTCGAATCTGGTTCAGCATAAAACAATCAAAACCACGTTTATTTTTAATTCTATTCAATACGATATCTGACGGATATCTGGTAACTGCAGCAAATTTCTTTCGAATATGAGAATGTTGGGAGTCAGTCGCAAAAAAGGTCAGAACATACCTCTTTGTGGAATGGCTCATTGCAACCCGGATTCGGACACTTCAACAGACGTTCATCAGAAACTATCGCATTAAGACATATTTTACACTCGTAACTATCCATGTTCACTGTCCTCTGAAAACAAGTATTTGGCTCACCATAAACCAAACTGTTCGATACCTAGTCTCTGATTCTTGTAAATCACAAATACGATGGAGCTCAGAGCTCCCCTCGACATCCATTTTCAAAGATGGCGATGGGCTGCATACTCCGCCACAAACTAAAAGGAAAAGAATCGAAAAAACCAATACTTTTCGAATTCTTTAGAAGCTCTAATATCTAGTGGCAGCACCTTCTGAACCAAACTCCACAATCTCGTCTAAGGACCAGTATTTTCAACCACAGTCAACATAGCTGCACAAAACGCAAACACTGGAAGTATGTGCACCAAGAACTGCAGCAGCGGCTTCCCGCAAACCTCAGCTAACGGCTTTTCCTCTGGTTTTTGGGCGTAAAATCAAAATTTTGAATCTATCAGTACTTCCTGACAGGAAAAATCCTTCGTTTAATGAAGAACCAAAAAACCTTGGTGTAGACATCGACGACAACAATCAAAAAAACTCATTTCGAATAGATCACAAAACTGAATAACCAACGACGTCAAGTTTTTCTCAGTTATTCCTCAAAATGCACTATATAAAAAAAAAAGTATCCCTGCGAGCTTTTGATTCCCTATTCTCTGGAAGGACACAAATTAGCACAGCACCGGAAAATTTAAAATATGTGTTTCTCAGTGCAATTTCAGCTTAACAATAACGAAATGAAACGATGAAGAAAAGTGATTAAAATGGCATTTTCCTCTGGTTGCTGATCTTTGGAAGAAAAACTAACAAATGAGTGCTGAACCTTAGAAGAGTGTCGGTGCAATAAACCAAGAAATGAAACAACCATTAAATCGTCCAACAAACAGACAACAACAACAACAACCTACCATGCAAAACAGCTAATATTTTAACAGAATTCTTCTACATATTCAAAATCTCTGTTCCTAAAACAGAACACAATCAGGGATATTCAATACTATTTTCCGATTAAAAAGTAAAACGTTCACTTCACATGCCATCGAACGATTCAATTCACGCTTGAGATAAACAGTACGCAAGGCGCTCCCTGTCCACGTACGAACCACCTTGTATTTTCAATTTCTTATCATGTGCAGTTTTCTTTACGATATCTCTGCGCGTTCATCATTAACGACATCGCTACACTTCTGTAAACTTATAAAACTCTTTCTACTTACAGTTAAGAACAAAAAAAAATCGAAAAATCGCAATAAATGAGTGTCGCGCTGCTGGCGATATTGCATTGCTCAAAGAAAGTTATGAAAACGAGCATCGCCTAAGCAGTTCAACTCAATATGTGCTTTTTATACCACATATTACATTAGACAACACAGTACCATCGTATTTGCAGAAACGTGGCAAACTGGCAGCACTGCACTCGTGAGGAAAACGATTCAACTTTAAATTGACAGATATTTCAACAACCATACTGCTTTTGATAAAATTACTTTTCAATCTTTGCAAATATAGCTTACCCCCAATTAGCTGTTGAGAATAGTGCGTTTGCAAAATAAGCATGCGTGCAGTACTTCAACGTACACAACGACAAACGAGCGCAACAACCAAAACTGTGCATCTTTCGCTCTCATAAACTTCTGCATGGAAAATTTACCTCGAATAACGAATGATATGCTGGCATTGTTATATGCATCTAAAAGAACAAAAAGTATCACAAGTTGCCTTTTGAAAAGATCTTTCTTGCACCATAATAACAACTGGTACGATGGGCGATAATATCTTCAAGGATCGGGCGCTTTAAAGCAGCTGAGAAAAGCTGATTGCAGGCATACAGTCTTCGATTATAAAACACAGTATTAATTAGAAAAATTACACACTCGATCGATACGGGAATCGATGAAATTACAGCTGTCTTTGCATCCTTTGCACACACTCGAAGCAAAGTCGAAAAAAATTTTCATAGATCTACTCTGTTCGTTAATCAATTCAACTTTCAAATCTTCAATAGCAACATCTGCCTTACTGGTGCATCATGCGCGCGAACAATTCCTGCTAACCGTACATAGACATGACCAAAACGAAAAAGTAATCTTCCTCCTCGAAAAATCAGAATCTTCGTATGGCTGTAGTCAACAACAAATTGTTAAATGCCAGTTTAGAAACGAAGAACAGTCTCGTATCAATGCATTGGACCATTCACATCTTTATTGAATTCTTGAGTAGCTTCATGCATTAAGGATCTGATCCCTTTTGCAATCTGTAAGGCGAATAAGATCGTATGTGACTCAGACTGCATGCGGATTGCTGAAGACTAAATGCTCTCTACTTCGATTCACAAAGAAAGAAAAGTATTCGCATAGAGCCTTCAAGATCAAACTCCTTCACGGCACAACAGTGAATGAGGGAGTTTTATTTAGATGACTACGATGGAGCATACGTGATTCGAATCAGAACATTCCATTCGAATATCAGCGCTCGACTAAAAGCTTCTAAGCTTAAGACGTAAAAGTCCGCAAAAGAATAAAATTCAATTTCCTCAAAAGAAACAAGTAAGACAAAATTCAAGAATTCTGAGAGGATGGCAAGGTGCAAATCAAGAGATAAAGAAGAGTCACGAATTTTTAGGTTTCGATGAGCCCGAATTCCCACTATTATTCTATCGCATAAACCCACGAAAGAGATTTCCAGCTTACACCGAGAGATGGAAGGAACTCTTCGTTGCACCCTGTCCTCCTAACAGGAATAAATGGCTCCTCCAGACGTATAATATCACAATTCGATGATCTTGTATTTCCGCAGTAGCCATGTGCAACAGCTACCTAAACCATCAACTTAAAAAGCAAAAATATGTCAGGCAGAGATCACATTCGAATTAAGAATTTCCCAATAAAAATTTTGGCTCAGCTCAATTCATTTTTTGAAAAGGAATTCATTTAACGATTGTTAGCACACCCAAAGGAACAACAGTCTAATAAGTAACACACCACCCTAACAAACAGCTCACCTTGATTGCTTCGAAAATCGTTATCGTAACGGCGCGATGAAAGCTCGCCAACGAAAGAAAGCGCATTTAAACCACATTAAAACACCCCAACACGAAATGTTGGATTTCGGCTCAAGTAAGCATCGCAAAAGTTTTCAAATTCTACAGGAATAAATACGCATTACGTTACGCAAGTGAAAGCATTCAAAGTATTTTCAATATTTTCATAAACTGAGGGTGGCGAAGCGGAATTTGTTTCCTCCGTCTGCGTTTGAAAACGTTTACACATAAACGCAGAAAAATTTGAGGAGGAGATTAACAACAGCACAATCGGACAAACGCGTTAATAATTTGGCAAGCAATTTAAGCCGGCTATCGCATTCTTGAGAAAAAAATCACGACATCGCAGGACTACAAAGCACACGGCCGTTCCACAAACCTCTTCCAGTACGAGGAGGTTACCCGCAAATTTTTAGAGTATCGAGAAATGAATAGCAACTAACAGGTAAATGGGATTTGAACAATCGAGGATAAAAAACTAAAAACATGATAAACAAGCACTGTAAGAAAACAAAAACATGAATGGACTGTTAGATGTATTGGCTGACGTCTTAGACCTTACCCGACAGTCATCAGAAAGCGTTACCCGCGAATCCTTTCCGCTATCTGAGAGTTCTGGCTGCATATTCGCAAAATTTTTTGGACAGAAAATACAATGGGAAGTGAAAACGACAAGGTGAACATCATGCAAATATGGTCAACCCTTTCCCTTCCCTCTACACATTTTACACATTTTGGCAGTTTTCTATATTTTCAAACAAAACCCTCCTTCTTGCAAAAAAAAACGCGTTTCTGGCGAGACCTGGCCGGTTCTGAACTAAAAAAGCCGCCTTCAATGCAAACAGTGAGAAGGAGGAGACAAGAGATCTGCCCTTATGAAAAGTATGATATAAATCTGCGGATCGTCGTTCCCATTGCAGCAAAAAAAGCACAGATGCGTAGAAGAATAAGCAGCGAAGCATATATTTAGCATGTATATGAACAGTGCCAGAACAAAGCCTATCTGAAGAAATCATATTCATATAATTAAGCTATTTGATGGCCACGAATAACTCGTAAATAACAGAAAAGACACTTACATGGCATTCACTGCGAGCTGACGCCCATGGAGCAACTGAAGTAGCAGATTCTACTGGAATGGAGGGACGCCGCATTATCTGCAAGAATGAATGCCACTCTACCGACCAAACCTACGATCGCATTCTCACCTATTTTACGGCAAATTAAATTTAACGCTATTCTGGAGTGGTGCCTTGCGAGCAGCGATTTTTGACTCTGAAAGACAAACTATGGAAAACCCAAAAACAGTCCAGAAGATGTCACCGACTCAACAGGCAGAACAAAAAAAAAAACAAAACGAGGGCGCAAGAGAACTAAAACGTCGGGGGATGTTTCAGATCATCGTCTAGGCCAAAAACGCGGAGAAAAAATCTTCACCGGCAATCTCAACAATTACGAAAGTCGCTGGAGCATACGTGAAATTAGCAGCCACCTCATAGCCAGTAAGCTAACAAGCTGCAAAACGATGCCAAGAAAATGGTGCGATACGCGCGTCGCCAAAAAAGTTACAAGTTGCAAAGGATGTCAACAGAGTGGCTCGACACCATCACAACCAACAGTTAACAAACTGTAGAGCGCGTCAGCGGCTGGAACGACTTGCTTCTTTCGATTCCTCCAAAACCGACGTTTGGAATGGCCGATAAATCTAGGCCAAAAACGCGGAGAAAAAATCTTCACCGGCAATCTCAACAATTACGAAAGTCGCTGGAGCATACGTGAAATTAGCAGCCACCTCATAGCCAGTAAGCTAACAAGCTGCAAAACGATGCCAAGAAAATGGTGCGATACGCGCGTCGCCAAAAAAGTTACAAGTTGCAAAGGATGTCAACAGAGTGGCTCGACACCATCACAACCAACAGTTAACAAACTGTAGAGCGCGTCAGCGGCTGGAACGACTTGCTTCTTTCGATTCCTCCAAAACCGACGTTTGGAATGGCCGATAAATCTAGGCCAAAAACGCGGAGAAAAAATCTTCACCGGCAATCTCAACAATTACGAAAGTCGCTGGAGCATACGTGAAATTAGCAGCCACCTCATAGCCAGTAAGCTAACAAGCTGCAAAACGATGCCAAGAAAATGGTGCGATACGCGCGTCGCCAAAAAAGTTACAAGTTGCAAAGGATGTCAACAGAGTGGCTCGACACCATCACAACCAACAGTTAACAAACTGTAGAGCGCGTCAGCGGCTGGAACGACTTGCTTCTTTCGATTCCTCCAAAACCGACGTTTGGAATGGCCGATAAACAAATGGTTATGCAAGAGCACTTGGTTCCAACAACTGCTTCTAGCATGCTAGCAAATGGCGGCGGGGTGATCCATGACGAGAAGAAGTGTTTCTGCTCATTTTCCCGGAATTTTCGGGCCCGTTTTCCTTATGTTACCAATCCGTCCTTCGGAATTCATGCCCGGGCTGCCATTATCACACAACTTGCCTTTTAACTGTGTGAGGTTATCTTTCCATCCCTTTCCGTCCCAGGGATTGTACTCTAGAACAAGTGTTTCGTTGTCCTACCATTGTTTTGCTTGTACCATAACTCATCCAATATTCGTGAAGAACAACAGGTTTTCATTTGGGAGCTCTAGCAATAAAATCGATGATGCTTGCCAGGTTCCACTGCAACAGCTTTTCTAATTCGTAAATTGAACCTATCGAACGATATACAGACACATACACATACGCGCAGACGTGACAGTCCAATAATGTTTTCGTAGCGACGAAAAGCGCATAGACAAATCTATCCAACTGCCTCAATTCATCGCATAACCCTTTCATGCTGTTTGCGAAAACAGAAAACACAATTCTGCTTATGCCGCACAAAATAAAATGTTGAATACTCTACGGACGTATCACTAACCTGCTTTTTAATATGAGCCTCGCCGAAAGTATTAGAACTAGACACCTTTCGTTGCCCAATAGCACCGTACATGCCACCACGAAACGTGTGTCCCTCGAAACCCGGAGGAGGCACACGTGTGTTCTGCAATATTTGATTTTATGCAATCATTTTCTTGTGATTGCATCAGCAGTACCAAATACGTATTTCGTATTCGCGCCTGTTTAACAAATGCTGTCAGGAAAAATGCTTGAAATATTCCACATTTGAAATCTTTATGAAGACAAATGTGGACGCAAGGGATGACGTTTCTGGCGCGTGATAAGGTCTCTATCATCGTAGAAACGAACTTTGAAAATGTAAGATGTGAAAATTCTGAAAAGTTGGAATTCCTTAAAACATTAATTTAGGGGCGGTTTCCTGTGCGTCCAGCTCCGTCCGAGATGTTCTTGAGCATGCCCGCTTTCCATTTTCCTTCTGCAGCCACCGCTGAATGAAAGCATCAATCATTGATAGCGATCAGAAGATCAGATCAGAAGATACAGTCAACTGTGCTCGGAAGTGTGAGCAAGGCGAAAGCCGATGTGGCATCGGCTTGTCCGACTCACTGCCACCACCCACTTTTCATTTTGTGCACAGTGTGAACCAAGTGGTGGCAGCGAATCAGGCACATCATTAGTGCACCGATCTTTCGCCTCCTCATGTGCTTCCAGGGCGATCGACAACGGCTGACGTCCCATCCTTTCCAATAAACTGCTTTGATAGTTATCCTCTCCCTTCATTAATCGACTGACTATAGCAGTTAAATAAAAAGCTGCACAACTAACCGATACAACAGCATCCATGCCATTTCTAGTGCAATCCGAAGTAACTGCGTTCGATCCATTACACCATGTGATCAAACTAGTAGGGAGAGAAGGTGCTCCTGGGATGTGATTCGGCGGCTAAAAACAGAAAATATAACAGAAATGAGGATCCACGTGTGCTGTACGCTACACCAAAAATATCGGAAGTCTTTGTAGCTTGGACTGTACCGTACTGCACGACGATACACTACAGCGTTCATAGCGAAAGTGGCAAAGCGGCATCACTGATACCGAGCAGTTGCGCGACACTCCTTCTGAGAATTTAAGCTGGACAGCTTGCCCATTCGAGGGATTAAGAGAAGTGGACGGGTGGGAAAGGGGGATAAAAGACGGCAAAGGGGAAACACGGAAGGGAAGAAAGCTGAGTTCACCAACTGCTTCATTTGGTTCATGCATCCATGAAGCTACCAAGCAAGCAGAATGAGGCCGTTCGAATGAGAAAAGCAACGGCATTATCAAATACAACAACGAGCAGCGAATTCATGGCTCTGCGAATCGCAACTGTTCAGGTGAGAGTTGAGATACGTTCTTTCAAAGATGCTTTTAACCGCCCCATGGCAAAAAGGATCTGGGAAAATATCGGAATTCGAAAAAAAAGTGACACAATGCCCGAGGAAACGTCAGTTACTCTGAACGATATGAAGTGAAAACTTGTTATCGTTTTATTGCCGCATCTTCATTCTTCTTCTTCCTTAACATCCTTAAATTTCCTCGATACAAACTTCCTTGTTCGAAAAGGCAATTTAGATTTCTAGTCGAGGTCAGATGGCAAACTGCGAAATTAGTGCTAATACAAAACAAGACTCCGGACAAACTGTGGAGTGATTAGGATAAAAACACGATCAGCCTACCGTCAGCAAAGGAAGCTCGTCGAAATCTTTATCCTTGTCGATTAAAACCTTTTGCGCACCAGCCAACTTCTGAAATTATGAGTAACCAAAACATGTTGGCGGTATGGTTTTTGGACGTAAACGCGACTCCCTGCCGTCCCTTGTACTTGTCTTCCGAAGAGATTCTCAATCACATGCGCTGCCTTTCCCTCGGATAGCCCTATCCCATCAACAAATAATCAGTTGTAATGCACAGCACAGCCAAAATAAACAACTACCTGCAAAGTTCAGGAGTTTGAAGCATAGATCACATAATCCAACACAGTCCTTCGAAGTAAAACAGTTACTACACATCCTTTTCCATTTTGCTTCTTCTCACCCAACCTTTCCAGCATTGCGAACTTTGCGCTGTGTTAGCAAGGTGCGTACAAATGCCAGTGCTTCGCGCTACGTACAAATGCCAGTGCTTCGCGCTACACACATAACATCGGCCCGCATTGGGACTCAGGTCTCGAAATTGTGATTCCTTAGAGCTCCTAAATCAGTTTTTGAAAAAATTTCCGATATAGCCCTGATGAATACACCACAACTATGAAAGATATCTATCACGAGAAAAGGCAACTAGTTGTCTGATTTTTTTTGTTTCCGTTAAAGTAATAAAAATGCATAAGGAGACTTAATCAGTGAAACTAACATCAAGATTCGACAGCCATTCCTCGTAGTCATCACCAATTTGTTTCCACTGTTTCATCACCTGTTCAATATCTTTCTTTACCTCGATTACGGGACACCTGAAATAAATAATCACGTCCTACTCCATCTTTTAAGTCAAACGCAAAATGTAGGCCGAGAAGAACATGTACGGTGAAGAATCGCTTCAAACATGCAAGAAATAATTATTGCAATAAGTCTGAACTTGCCCGTGATTTATTAAATTTAGAAGCAATTTCTTCGAATACTACTGAAAAGTTAGAAAATGAGTTTCACGAAAGCACAACTCAGCTACTTCAAACGATGCGCGTCGTCAGCTCTGTCATTACCATTACTGGCATTCTTTTCAAACACGAATTTTCAAGAGTTTCCGTAAGCCACCATTTTCAGATCAGTTTTTTGCAGGTAACCATCCCCATGAGTTAAAACCTTGCAGGTCATGAGGAAAAAGTCTTAAGCTATGGACATAATCCCCAAACAAGGTTTTCAGCAACCCGCAGGTGTTGAAGGAGTTAGAAATTTTGCGTTTTCAGATGAATTTTCTTTGGAATTTTTCAAAATATTTTTTCCGGTGCTTGCCGACTCACCTGCTGTGGATCGACACCCAAAAATTCTGAAATTTACAGATTACCTCCCTTCCACTCCATCCCAGGTGTGGCAGGAGAGAGCGATCTGCTTTGATTATTTGTGCAAGGTGTTACTGCTGCTTATTATCATCATTACTGCTCATTCACGCGCAGCCAGTCAATGACCGTCTCCTGTATACTTTTATCGAACGGCGTGGTTTTACTGTGCCCCGAGAGCCTAAATCGAGGACCTGCAAAAATGAACTTGGGCGCGGCGTGTAAGCGGAGAGAACGAGGAGGATTCCTTTTGTCGAATATAAAAATTAAGGAAACTACTCAACGTCGATCATGTCCTCATCCGGCAACTTTTACAAATACAACTCTTTCAATGTTTTAATACGCGACTTANCACTTTATTCCTAGCTATAAGGGTTGCAAACGACGATATTTTCTCGCCCTCGTGTAGAACGCTGCCGCTTGTATGATTGTTAATCTAATGCGAGTCGACCATGCACATTTCATAACGACAACAACAGCCCACCTTTTCTGCAACATATCCGCATGTGCGAAGCCGCTTTTAGCCTGCTCAATGCGCCTTAGTGCTAACGTTTTTGCCTTTCCAAGTCGCAGTTCCAGCAGTTCTTTCTAAAATCAAGCTTTACAGGTTACTGAAAGATAATTTCACTGGATCATACAAACAGAACTCAAGAAAAACTAACGCCTATGTGCTAAACAAGTTGCGCCATTATATATTTGCAAATGCGCTCTTTCGAGAACCTTATATAATTTTTACCTAGTGAAGGAAAATCACAGATATGCACGGCTTCTTCACGCAACAAATGCTCAGATTCCGTTTTCAGACATTGCTGCAAGCGACTATTCCTTGCTTTAAAAAAACTAGTGTCAAAGTTGCGGATAATGAGAGCTCTGTTAATGCCCGCTCCCCAACTCTCCTTCTTCAATTTTAGACTATTTCTGAACCAATCTGATAATTCATATTTTAAAGCAGATTCCCTGAAAACACACATTTTTCAGCGTATATGTTCACAACGCAGTCGTCTGTCTACGAAAAAATTAATCCGAATGTCACCTTTTAAGTTAAAATTTCTCATGGAGCTCTATGCCCAGAGAATAACCTTCAGCCTTTCATTAGGATTCCCTTTCCCAGTTCAATGCCACGGGGTAGGGGTTCATGTAAGGCTGATATATGGTATATAAAACTGTGTAAAAGCAGTGTATGTTGCAGCGTTCACATGAAATCATAACAGAAATTACCTCCTGCACGCAGTTAAACACTGCAGAAAATCGACACAAATGTTGCACGAGCAGAAGCCTACTACATCAGAACAAAAAGCTTAGACACCTATAATGCACCACTAATTAAGGACAGCGCAACGGCATATTAAAATGAAACCAGCCTACCCCCTAATCACAGAAGTATGTTAAAGCAATCATTAATAATAGAGCATTCCCTCTATTAAATATTATATTAGAACAAAAAAAAAACAACATAAGAAAGCACACGCTCAAGCAGCTTCTTTAAAGGAAGAGAAAAATCAGAATATTCTCGACGTGAATATGACAATATCAATATCTTCTGTTTAAATTTATCAACGCTTACGTACATATGCCTTCTTAAGACGACTGCGTTCGGCGATCAACAGCCCTTTATAGGCAGCGTTCTCGGCACGGATTTCACCCAACTCCCTCTCCAAATTCCTCTCACGTTCGGTTGATAACCGCGCTTGCTCAGACCTGACAAATAAACAGTGGAATATCTCTAGTTTTCATCTCGACCTGTTCGGATTAGCAGCAAGTACGGTTGCGGTCGCCAACCGACACTGCCGCCATCTTCCTCGATCCACCAGCTTCTCTCTCTCTCTCTCCCCCCCCCCCCCCCCCCCCCCCCCCCCCCCCCCCCCCCCCCCCCCCCCCCCCCCCCCCCCCCCCCCCCCCCCCCCCCCCCCCCCCCCCCCCCCCCCCCCCCCCCCCCCCCCCCCCCCCCCCCCCCCCCCCCCCCCCCCCCCCCCCCCCCCCCCCCCCCCCCCCCCCCCCCCCCCCCCCCACCCCTTCTCGCCAGTCCACTCAAACAAAACTGAATTGAGTACAACGGATGTCATGTGCACATCGCCTAGCAATCAGCGCAGTGAAATATAACAAAACGTGGGATATAGGTAAAACGTCTTTCACATGAACAAGAGAATCAGTAAGTTGTCCAGTAGGACTGACGCCTAATACTATGCGGCAGTCTTATTAAAACAGTCTATTAAAACAATATTTAACACCTCTTAGATCTCTTCGTCTTACTCCCGTATTGTTCTGACATTCCGCTCAGGTACTCAGGTAAACGGTAAGCACGTGTGCAAAACTTTTCTCAACAACCCATACGCCTCTTGTCTATAATACATTACGTTCTCATTTATACAAACGTTGTTTTAGTAGCTGCCAACATCGAAATATTTCTCAGTTCCCTCCATCTGACAAGGAGGTGTTGCTTGCTTTAGTTGCTGGTCTAGACGCTGGCCTGTTTGTCTCACGGAGAAAAAAATGAGTTCCTTTTGAAAAAATCTTGTAAGATGAATGTGGAACCAGCCAGAAGATACCGAGCCCCTACCTCTATATGTGTAAAATATACTGTCGAGCTAACATGACAACTAACGGCTCATTCGATTCATTTCGTGGTAGAGGAGCACCTTTTCCTACAAAACCTTTGTGGTGTCAATCTGGAACACGCTGGAAGTGGAACTCCAAATTCCGGTCATCTCAGCAACTAAAGCAACACCCTCCCAAACAGCGAATGAGGCCATACAGAATCAAGATCGGGTCTTGAGGCCTCCACTGTCAACTACGAGTTTTTTCTGCACTGCGCTTTTCTCGGTCTTCATATGAGAAATTGAACGGGAAATGGAGGACGTTCAATCTAAGTCTTATTTATTCCGAATGGAATGAAAATCAAGATGCCGGGCCCTCACTCACGCAGGCGACAACATAAGTCCTCGCCCCCTCCCCCCCCCCCCCCCCCCCCCCCCCCCACCATAAGTCCTCGCCCCCTCCCCCCCCCCCCTTCACGCCACCAAATGGAATAGGGGTACAAGATGGAAATAGGAAAGGTGGAGATCGTCCGCTGGTACTGTTTCGTTTAAATGAAAGATTTATGCTGAAAACTCCCTTCGATTGACGGACGTGTGAGCCTTGGTACGCTCATGAATAAAATCTGTGGCTTACGAGCGATGCATGCCTGCCAAGTCAGTACCACAGCTTTCTTTTCAAAAATCAAAAAAAGAATCTAAACAACGGAACAGCTTAAATTCAAGAACCGAAAAAAGGAAGAAACATGGATTCTGGTAACGCTTAGCGCATAATTTTTAGATCTCAAAATGGGAACTTGTATTGGTGTTGGAACATATTAAAACTAGAATTCCCGGATTCTGCAATCGGAATCCCAGTGCAACCCTAATCATAAATCCCACTTCATCCAAAAACCCCTTAAATCTCCCCCTAAGCACCTGGAATGTGTTTTAACACGTTGTAACGAGCAATTACGACAACACTGTCACCAAGCAAGCAGGACATTTCATTTCACAGTGATCATGCTAAGAAATGTAGTGGGCATAAAATACAATAGTTAATATTCGCAGCAACCGGAATTTGAACTGATAAACAGCATTCTGATAATGAATGGACCACGACGATTGGTGAAGACATTAAAAAATAATAAGAGTGAATCAGCTTCGAAATGGGTCACTTACTCTCTTTGCAAGCAGTCGTTCCTTTGAGATAACTTGCTTTCCATATCAAGTAATCTCTTTTCTACTGCCTCCTTCTCAGCCAATACCTTGCTCGTTTGAACCATTAGCACCTTAAAAACTCAAAACTACCATTATCGAGGCACTATAAACGTTCTATTTTTGAAGCTTAATCTATACAAGAAAGATACAGTAACTATTATTTAACTGAAACCATAAAACTTCATGGAAGAACTCGCTCCATTTCGGCTCAAACTCGATCGTACCCTTTGGGTGGAGGTCGATGAAAAACACACGACTTCAGACTTCACTCTGGTGAATCAAAGTAATGTATGAGGAAGGAATAAAAAAATAGCGAAATTTAATTAGAATTCTTCAAGCACAATAGATACTAAAGATTTCACGCTTTTCTCAAAGACTCTTGCTTAAATGCTTTGGATGCATGAAATATTTCAGATTTAGCTTCTTTATGCTCCAGGGGCGTCAGACTTCCCCAATAATTTTCTATCCTCGCTCATTAGAAATCTTTTCAAAACTTTATATAAAAATGCTCTCAACTGGGATATACAGTGCACAACAAAACAAATTTGCTGCTATAGTGATTCATGAAAACCCCAGGGAAAGCAACTGTGAAAAATAAGACGCAGTAAGCCATATTTACATGACGCAGTGTACCTGATTGCTCTTTAAAAAAAACCTTCCAGATAGAGGCATAAAAATGAATGATATAATTTTAAAAATTCTTGGGAATGAAAGCATACTTGAAAGCGAAAATTTCTGGTCTACGAGTTCAGACCAAACAGCACGGCATTGTACAGGTGAAAAACGCTATACAGAGTTAAGAAAAAATGTTAGCTAAAACTTGGAACGCGAGGTGTTTGCGTCCGCCAATTAGGAGGTTATCGCGAGAAGGACGGGCACTGAGGAAAGGTGCACTGTCCAGAAAAGTTGGGAGGAGGGGACTTGTAAGTTTTCCACATTTCAAAGACGGCTGCATAATCAGTGCTTTACAGTCTCCATATCTTACAGCTGATTGCTCCTTTATCCTAGCCAATTCGTTACAACGTTCCTCCAACTGTTGCCTTAGACGCTCCTGCAAAAACACTTAAAATTAAAGAAAAAAAAGAACATAGGCACATCAAAGAAAGAGAAAATTGATTGACCAATAAAATAAGAAAAGAAAATGAGTCCACGTGCAGACACTTACATCAGTCCCAATAACTTTTTACAGAACGGAAAGACAAAATAAGTGAGCGCCGAAATGCTGACGAGTTCATAGCTAACACCCATTCTGGTTAAAAAAGTTTCCGCATTACCGCATTGTTTCAACCGCTGGGGAGTTTGCTTCATCAAAGCTGAAAGTAAGCTGGATTTAGCCCGGTCCAAATCAGACCAAAACCTGTTTTTCGCAAACTGTTTTCCCATTTCGGCACGCCTATATGTTGCGCTTCAAAAAGGCATAAATTTTGGAAATGTTTTGGCTGTGAGAGCAATTCGAAAAAGATAAAACGGATAAATACAGTGAGTGCAACATATTTCCTGATAATATTTCTGGTGTGGTGAAGGGGAGAGGGGGCGTGGAAGGAACGAGGGGGGAGGGGGG
>JPKZ01002272.1:40738-53238 GCA_000803305.1 Toxocara canis
TGGGCACAAGGAACGATAGAGGCATTCGTTTGGTTGAATTTACCGAGCAGCATCATTTTTCCATCATGAACACATTCTTCGAAAAAATTGCGAAACGCCAATGGATGTGGAGAAGCGCGGATGCAAGAACGCTGAATCAGATAGACTACGTCCTGACAGATACCGCGCGTTTGTTTGCGGATGTCTCGGTCATAGGCGAAAGTATAATTGCAACCGGCTCCGATCATCGGCTCGTACGCTCAACAGTTGTGTTCGATGTAAGAAAGGAATACCAGATACTGCACGCACAGAGGGTGCTTACGCGTCGAACCTTCAATGCTGACTTATTCATGGCCGAAATAGCATCATCGGACATGCAGATGGACCCGCAGAAAGCCATCGACGCAGATTATGAGGACCTCGTGGGCAAATTTAAACAGGTGGTGAATCTTTCCAGTGCTGCCGCAGCGCCGACAAAGCGTCAGCGGTTATCAGCAGAGACAATTCGCATGATGACGAGAAGGGCGCGTATGAAAGCGGAAGGCAGATTGGGAAGTGATGATTACAAAACTCTGTGTACGATGATCAGGCAGAAAGTAAGAGAAGATTACGAGGGCTTCAGGCAGAAGAGGCTAAGGGAAGCAGCGATAAAGAGAGCAATTCTGAAAGCGATGGAAAGAGATGTGCGCCTAAGGCAGCATATACCATCGGCACTCAAGGATGAAGGGGGTGTGAGCTGCCGCGAGGGCGAGTCGGATCAAGGTGATCAAGGTGATATCGTATTATGGAAACTTCAGCTGATTTTTCTGATGGCCAAATTTGCTGGGAAAGCAGTAAATTTTTTTTCTGACAGAGGAGGGTAATAAAGCAAAGAATTCAATAAACTTTCCATCCTTCCTAAATAAAGCAGTTGCAAAAAACCGACCAAAAAGTTGAATCCTACCTTTTACTTACACACCCTTAAGAAAATACGAAAATAGATATTCGGACGGAAACTTTGAAATCCTACTTCTACTTTACTCATTAATCAGCAATGCTTCTGCACGCTTCGCCTAGCCGCCTTCACATCTAAACGCTGCCTCGCAGTACACAGCGTCCTCCTCTAGAACCCATCACCGATGTAATGAATGCATCAAATAATACGCGCATAAGACCGCTAGTTGACAAAACTGTGCACGGCAGATGCATTATTTATAAATGAAAGTAAATAAAAATGCTAACCTGAGGCTGTATCGTTGCTTTGTTCTGAGTAGCAGTTTCCGACAGAGCGATCTATTTTAAATCAAACATAAATTTTGAAGATGAAAAATACAAGCCTCTTTAATCGGAAATTTCGCAACAGTTCACAATATTCCTCGTGCCGTCGCCTCCTCACACAACGTTTGCAGCCCAGCGCCTCACCTGCGACGAAGGAAAAATTCCAGCCTGGTGAAAAGCGACTTCTAATCGCTATTTTAAAAATGAAAATTTCAAATGGACAACAATTTCTCTACGCTGTAACGGTTAGTGAGTATTTCCCACAAGCCGTACTCCTCAGATGCACCTACTCATGCTTCCTCAGACTCCGACTATAAAAGCTTTTCAAACTATAAAATTAGTGCTTGTCTCCAACTAAGACATGTTGCGCACAGTGTGCAAGGTTTTTCGCAGTAGGCGATGGAAGATAAAACTGTGACCTTTCTTCCACTGCAAAAGAAATTCATAACAAACCTTATCGACAGTAAGATGGGTGCACCTTTCGTCTAAAGCAGCAGCCTTCAAATGCTTTTCAAACTGCGCCTTAAAAAAAGTTGAACAGAAGAATGTTCAAGTTTGCTCAGCGATGTAACTCTCAAAAATCACTTGCTCTGCTATAAGATATAGAATGCATATGCCCGTCTTAAAATCTATGCTGGCTGGCAATGATGAATTTGCTCCACCTCTCCTCCTCCACCTTCCCCGCTCGAGCCTCCGAGAACGCTTATATCAACGGTCAACAAATGATGCACTGCCACTGGCTGAAATCACACGGCGAAAAGATAAATCGACCTCCCCCTTTAGGAGGGTTCCTGGATCCTCCTTGGCGGGATCGTTCCTGATACCGCTTTCGACGGGAGTCCATTTCGAGCTTGACTGGAGTAGGCCTTGGGCGCGTCGATCGCCGGAGTGGCGGTTGGGCAGTGCTCGGCATTTCAGGAGGTTCTGAAGGTTGTGGTCGACTTGGCTGAGCTAATATTTTGGCAGGTGTCGTCAAGTCAGTCTCGGCTGCTGTCGCAGGATTCGGTAATCGGAAGGAGTCTAGCAACGTGATCCACTGATTCTCTGTGGTTTTGTTGTCCTTCGAATGATCGCGTTTGCGCAGTTGATTGAAGCGGAATCTCGTAACTGTTCCGTCTGCCATCTGGACTTGATATAATTTGCCGCCAATTCGTTTCTTGCTTGTTCGAAGTTTCCAGTTTTGTCCTTGGCGATGCCGAGCGTAAATGGTATCGCCAATATCGAACTGTCGGAAGCAACCACCGTGCTGGCGATTAAATTGTTGTTCCATCCTTGAGCCGCGTTCGGGAGGCTGGACCGGTGGTTTGAGCAGGTCCAGCGGGGTGGGTGCGGGGCCAGGAAGAGTTCTGCTGCAGTCCTGTGCTCAGAAACGGAAGATTTCGGCGTTGTTCGATACGTCCCCCAGAAAAGTACCCATTATTTCTGGGACGGTTCCCTCCCTTCTTAGCTTTAGCACGGCGCGTTTAAACGTTTCGACGAACCTTTCCGCCTGCCCGTTCGATTGAGGGTGGTAGGGCGGAGAGAACATGTGATAGATCCCGTTGGAGATGCAGAACTGCTGGAAGTCATAGGAGGAGAATTAAGTACCGTTGTCACTGATGAGAGTTTCGGGAAGACCGTACACAGCGAAGAGCCCTCGAAGCGTGTTGAGATTGCTAGTGGCGTCGTCGATGCCATGCGGAAAATTTCTGTATACTTAGAATATGCATCGATAATGACGAGGAAGTTGTGGCACATGAAAGGTCTTGCATAGTCAACGTGGATGCGCTGCCACAGTTTGGTAACCTTCGGCCATGAGTGATGTTCTGCTTTGACCAGGTTCTTAGCGGCTAGTGCGCAAGCGGCTCAGTTTATTGAGTTCATCCAAATTTTGAGGTCCACAAAGCCATATCGAAGCACTGCGTCAATTCTCGAAAGGTTCATAGTTCCCCGGCGGACGACGAAGAAATCCTCTTCCATAGTAGTGTCGCCATACTTGAACGTTGCTGAACCTTTGCCAAGAAATGGAGTTTCTCGCCCATCATGTGCACGTTCGAATTCTTCACATTTTTGAAGGGGCGGCTTGCCGATGGCGCGATAGGTCGTTTCACTGAGAATACTTGCTTCGGCTCCCGTGTCGAGGCAGAATTCTACGGGGCACCCCGTTGACACTAAACGTTTTGCGGATGAGGTGCGACGACTCGTAGACTATGTCAGTCTGAACACAATGGACGTCTTTCCGCTTTGGCTTCTGGCACTTGGATTCGAGACGACCAGTTCTGGCACATTAACAGCATTTGTGCTTAATGTGCGGGCAGTCCTTGCTCCAGTGGAGTTCTCCATATCGGAAACATGGAGACGGTGGGGATCGCTGGAATTTCTGTTGTCCCTTCTTCGGCCGTTGCTAACGCCGTTGTTGTGACCGGCGAACGGCACTCAAATGGACGTCGTTGCCGATGATCCGCTGCGAGTCTGTCTTCATTGCGATGAAACTGACACAGTCGTTGATGACATCATCCAATTTCACGTTTTTGCCATCCGCGTCTAGCTTCTGGAGCATGCGCGCACGCAAGGACTCGTCGTTAGGGTTCTTAATGCCGGTAAAGGCAATGAGACTGGCACACTGTTCTTCTGTAACTTCGTTGAATTTGAAACTGCGGAGGGCGGCTTTGACTCGATTTGCATAATGGCGTATGTTTTCCCCGTTTTGCTTCGAAATTCGCATGCAGTCGTAGCGATCTGCGAAGAATGATCACTTTTTGTTGAAGACGTCATTCTGTGTAAGTGAAATCGGTAACGTCCTTTGGCAAGCAGCTGCGGCGGTATTCGTTAAATGCTGATGACCCAAGCTTAGTCATCAGCGTTTTGACGCGGGCCTGGTCGTCGGCGGATGGAGCACCTCCTTCCTACATGTACTTGATTCGTTGAATTGACTCCTCAAATCTCCATGGTTCCTGCTCGTTCGGTTGAAAGAGCTCGAGGGACTGTAGTTCTGGGATTCGGGGCGCTGGTGTTGGAGAAATGGGATGCTGCGGTGAGACGTTTTCTGAGGTTCGTATCTGGAGCTGGCTGATGAGGTCGAGCAGTTGTTGTTCGCGTCGAGCGGCTCTCTCATCTTGCTCCTTAAGCAAGGTTTGCAGCATGGCTTGGAAAGCTGCGGGGTCCATCGCTGATGTCGTTGTTCCTGATATCTAGCCAACATGTAGATTCGAGAATATGGGCTGCCGCGGTGAACCGAAGAGCTGATGATCAAAGCGTGACGGGCGTATACCCAAAAGTGGCGTTTATCCCAGCACTTAACATACACACACATGACACCTATGATGCCAAAGGCATTAATATATATACACAATGGAGGGTGGCGAGAGGAACAGAGAAAAAAGGGAAATGTCGCTGGCAAGGCAACCAGAGAAAAGCGAACTGAAAACAATCAAACTGTTCGCAATCAAATTCCACGATGAGGCACAATCGATCTGTTTCGCAATTAAATGTCTCCTCGCAACAACCATGATAGAAATATTTGAATACAATTTAAAGCAGAAATAGAATCTGAAGAACTGAAGCATCCTACCACACCATTTCGGCAAAGTATATCAAACACAATATGCACGCTTCGCAACGATATCCAACCAACAAAAGACCAACACTAGCCTGTGATTATTATTTTCTCACGAATGTTAAGCCCATCAACTACTTCAATTGTTCCGCCACTTGATATTTTATTTAATTCGTCGCTTAACAGATGACAAAGATCGCAATATTTAACAGTAGTTCGTCGACGCTGTGGCATGCTTTCGGCTTCCAGCCCTTGGCGCTGTCCAGCGAAGTGCCATAACGTCAAGCAAGTTCCAGCAAATATTGCTCACCACTGCTCGCAGAAGAAGCAACTAATCAGTTAAAGTTTAACATTATAATAACAGCAGAAGACAGGGAATCGCGCTTTCACGAATAGCAGTCTTGACGGCTAAGACGGCTGCAGTAAAAAGTCAAAGAAATTTCAAGAAACAAAAAGACAGGACTGGGCAGACGCGAAAGGTCAAAGGATGGTGTTGCTTGAACGAGGTGATACTGACAGAAACTCACATTAAAGCGTAATATTCAGCGGATATTTGATTTAAAAAATGCTAAAAATACACCACTGCCCAGGCTTAGCATCGAGAACAGCACGGCAACCAGCGGTAACGTGGAAAAAATCATTTGCTATTTACCGCCACAGAAGTGTAAACCAAAATCTCGCAGCTGACTGCAACTACGCTAAGAAAAACCGAGAAGAGCTGAGAAAGAAGACCGAATCATTTTTGCGAAGAAGTTTCATTGCGTCGACCTTCTGTGATGCGATGCGTTGTGTCGTACCAACTCTACATCTCCGAATGCTCCACGACCAATTTTTACCTTTGTCAGTTGACAGTGGGATTGCTTAGGACGCAATTCGCAGATGTCCTTCACCGCATCATGATCCCAAATTTTTTCACACGTGCAATTGTTAATGAGGAATCCAATCTGCTAAAATGCGTGTGATCGACCACTGAGAGAAAGCAGCCGAGTTACACTTCCCCAACGATACCACACATATCAATGTTTCGTGAATAACGACAAGCGTTCAGAAGATTGTAATAATTTCAGTAAGCTGAACTCGAAACAACGTTCGCAACATTTTCAACAGATTTTTAAAAACGTAGATGAAAAGAAATTTAGTCAGCTGTAAGTATTCGCTAAACACAGGAAACAGCTGATTCGGTTCTACA
Source organism: Toxocara canis (assembly GCA_000803305.1). Taxonomy (NCBI): domain Eukaryota; kingdom Metazoa; phylum Nematoda; class Chromadorea; order Rhabditida; family Toxocaridae; genus Toxocara; species Toxocara canis. The sequence goes on from JPKZ01002272.1 coordinate 46,699, forward strand.
CTCTCGTCCTCGAGAAATCAACGAATCAATTCAAATACCATGCAATCGCCTTCTCTTCATTTGTATTGATAACCCCGTCAGACCAATCAAACGAAAACTTTCATGCCACTTATAATGTTCGACCCTTCCGCTTGAGAGTAAGACAATTTCCTTCAAAAAAAAGTTCATCGAATTTTTTGAAGTAAACATCATGTCCATTAAGTCAGCAAAATCACGACACTTGCTTGAATACTTGAATATTTGAGGAGCCGTGACTCACGGCTGTCGAGTTCGCCATCCGTGCAGCTTGCGTCGTTTCCACGCTGACCGGTCCTACGCCGATCTTGACCACGTTTTCGCGTAGAGCTTCTATAGGAGATCTATCTATCGGGAGGGATGGGGCCCTGTTGGTCTCGTGGTGCCTCGCGAATGCCAGTGCAGAACTCTTGTTGCGAAGCCCACCTTCGTTTGTTTTCGTATATTGTCACTACGATGTCGTCTAGGCCTGTGGTGCACTTAATATCCGCGGCGGGTATATTCGCCAGGCGGCTAATCCTCTCCATCCGTCGCTCCATAGACCTCTGGGTGATACGCAGTTTTTCTTCTTCAAGTTTTGTCGTGTCCCACGTTTCAGATGCATACATCATCGCAGGAATCACATGGGTGTTGAACAACCTCCTTTTCGTTTCTCTCTTGACGGCTCGGTTGCTAAGAATCGACTGGATCCTACCAAACGCAGACCATTCTGCTCTTTTCCTAAGAGCTAATTTTGGACTTATTTCGTCTATGGCTTGACCTAAGTAAAGTATTCAGCCACTTGTTCTACCGGCGCATTCTCCAGCTTCATGGCGAACTCCACGCAATGCCCGTTTCTCATCCACTTTGTCTTCCCCGGATGGGATTCCAATCCGATCTCCTTTGCACACAGATTAAGTTCGTTTAACATGTCCTGCAGATGTTGCAGCTCAGAACCAATGAGGATAATGTGGTCTGCAAACTAGAGCATGCTAAGAGTCTCTCCGTCTATACAGATGCCTTCGTTTGCGTGCTTCTCATTCGCACCATTGCTAGTGCACATGCAAACGTCTTCGGGGAATACATGTCGCCCTGTCTCACGCTTCTTTCGATTTTGATGTTTATAGGGTCTTCAAAAAGCGTGATTCCTGTCCGGGCCTTGCGTAGAGTTCTCAATTACTTTAATATAAGCGTGAGGACCTCCAAAAGCAACCAATGACGCTAGGACTTCGTCGTGCTCGATGGAACCGAGAGCTTTTTTGAAGCCAACAAACAGGAAGCGTAGCGGCAGATTGTATTCCCAATGTTTGTCTGCCAGCTGGGTAAGAACAAATATGTTGTCCACAGTGGATTATTTTGAAGTAAACATTATGTTCATTAAATCTGTGAAATCATGATAGGGGCAGAAAATTTGTGGGAGGCGGGGGGGAGGGACACTGAAAGTAAACGAACTATTCGAACAGCCAAAAAATATCCTGTTAAAAAGCCTCCAAAAGAAAGCATTTCTAACCACCTTTCTTATCATGCTGCTATGAAAACTAGGAAATCCACTACAACGAAATGGTGCGAAGAACTACATGGAATCCGTGTGGCATCAATTTAAAAAAGGAGATTTGAAGAGCACGAGTAAAATGAAGTATTAATGAGACAAATACGAACACTAACACTGGAAGATAAAGTAGCCGATGATGCGAAAAGATTGCAAAAAGGGATTATTGTAATCCCCAACAACCGCCATCATCGCACCCTAAAACAGAAGCCGCTCATTTTAGCAGGAGGTCAAAAAGCAAAACGAACTTGATCGTTATAGATTGCATTTTAATCTTGATGGAGGAGCTTCAGTGTGATTTATATCGTCTCATGCAATGAGTCAGATGCTTGTTGATTGGATATTAATGGCGACAAATGTCGCTTATTGTGTATTGGTTTGAAACACGAATGTGCGTTACGAATCAGCAATGTTTTAATTCCCGTTGCGAGTTCCGTCCATGATTTGCGAGTGTTCGTTGAGCACTCTCTACATTGGAAGACTCATTGTAAGTCAGTGACAAATGTAGCAAATAGTGTGGTGGCTAGCATGGGCAATTTACTATTGCTGCGTTAAACTTATAAGGTTTTCATTTTCTATTGTCGCCCTCTTGTTGAATACGACCGCCCAGCTTGATCGTCATTTCTGGAATGAATTAGAGATGGTGGCAAATACTTTTCATAGGAAGAGCAAATCGTAAAACTTTTCCTGTATGCATAGAATTCGAACTACGCAATTCATCTGTGTATTTTTGCTCAAAAATCGCTTGAATATCGTCGCTTTGAGTTAGATCCCATATTATGTTTAAAAACTGTTAACGGTTACTCTGATACTGCGCTGGATTCACTGTTCTGTTGTTCTCATCTACGTAATTTATTTTCATTAACCTAATTTATCATGAGCTCATAACCTTCAGTTATTTCCTCGACTCTCAACCTTGAGTTCAGTTTTAGAATTGTTTGCCTTTTGCATCGCAGTTCGAGTGTGCAATAAACTGCCTACTGACGTCGTTTCAGTGTCTAATGTTTTCGCGTTAACAAGTCGCCTAAAGCACTTTGACCTCGGAAAAATCTATGAGTTTTTATCATTTCAAAGCCGAGAGGGGACACAGTAGGCCTTCAACAATGAAAAGATGAACTCAAGAACTGAAAACCAGGTGTAAGGCCACATTTCGTCAAATACAGTCACTTTCGGTTGTTCTTCATGCATTTGCAATTGTAAGAAGCCTGTTTTCCTAACTTTCTACAACTGCAGGTGTAGAAGTTCCCTAAAAAAAGCCCTCCAAATTAGAATCCATTTAGTCTAATTAAGGAGGGTCGAACACAAATTCGACGAACAAGAAAACGAACCCTTTAAGCGCAAACGGAACCACCGAAAAACGAACAAACGACGTAAATGAAGCGATCACCACCACTATGTTCTTAAATATCCGAAATGGATAGTTCAGCCCCACATTTTCAAGCAGATACTTTGTCCATTTCACAAACGATTGGTAGAGATGCATCGGGACCAAACGCTCTAGCACAAAACTGGGAAATCGCTGAATGGTACACTGAATTTGGGAAAAATCAAGTACACTTAAGTTACAAGTACAATGGAAAACTGAACGATGTAGCTGTAATTTCTCTTTTGAACGAGTCGATGCGTTTTGTTCATAGAGCAGCACTCGAAATCAGGCTTTGCCATATCTATATTGTACTTGCGGATTTCAAGTTGGTGCGATACTCCACTTACTGTACCTGACATGAGTACAACGCAATGCGAAAAGTATTTTAGCTTTGGTACGATGACCGCTGCTAAGAAGCATCAAATATTGAAATTATTGTTTCACCCATGTAATCCATATATCTTTGCAACTTTGTGCGCATCAGCTCACCTAAATTTTGTTTGTTCCAGGTGATTATACGCTTGGCAAACGCTTATTGCTGTAACTTTAAGGTGATGAAATTGGAAGTTACTTTGCGTATGCCTTGACATCGAGGGAAAGCAAGAGAAGGTAAATTTTTGAAATTTTGTGCATTTAACTGTTTCAGTAAAGAGTGCAAAATGTGCCTGTGTACGACAAACGCGTGAGTATTATCGGCCGAAAAAGAGACTCGACTCAAAACCTATGAAAAAAGTCTGGTGGTTACCCGTGACAACTGGGCTATATTGTGCGCATTTCGCCTCTCCCCGTCATTGACAATGAGTTCTTGTGCACCCTCGTAATTGCTAGCGCATAATGCCTTTGTTTCCACTCACCTAAACCATAAATTCATATCCATGAAACTGAAAAGAATTCCCGCATCACATCCATCTGTCTTTGAAGTCTTTGTAGAAATGTGCCAACTTTTTTCATACAACTGCGATGAGCAATGATGCGTACGTAATACTTCGTCTATGGTGCTCGACTCTCAACCTTGAGTTCAGTTTTAGAATTGTTTGCCTTTTGCATCGCAGTTCGAGTGTGCAATAAACTGCCTACTGACGTCGTTTCAGTGTCTAATGTTTTCGCGTTAACAAGTCGCCTAAAGCACTTTGACCTCGGAAAAATCTATGAGTTTTTATCATTTCAAAGCCGAGAGGGGACACAGTAGGCCTTCAACAATGAAAAGATGAACTCAAGAACTGAAAACCAGGTGTAAGGCCACATTTCGTCAAATACAGTCACTTTCGGTTGTTCTTCATGCATTTGCAATTGTAAGAAGCCTGTTTTCCTAACTTTCTACAACTGCAGGTGTAGAAGTTCCCTAAAAAAAGCCCTCCAAATTAGAATCCATTTAGTCTAATTAAGGAGGGTCGAACACAAATTCGACGAACAAGAAAACGAACCCTTTAAGCGCAAACGGAACCACCGAAAAACGAACAAACGACGTAAATGAAGCGATCACCACCACTATGTTCTTAAATATCCGAAATGGATAGTTCAGCCCCACATTTTCAAGCAGATACTTTGTCCATTTCACAAACGATTGGTAGAGATGCATCGGGACCAAACGCTCTAGCACAAAACTGGGAAATCGCTGAATGGTACACTGAATTTGGGAAAAATCAAGTACACTTAAGTTACAAGTACAATGGAAAACTGAACGATGTAGCTGTAATTTCTCTTTTGAACGAGTCGATGCGTTTTGTTCATAGAGCAGCACTCGAAATCAGGCTTTGCCATATCTATATTGTACTTGCGGATTTCAAGTTGGTGCGATACTCCACTTACTGTACCTGACATGAGTACAACGCAATGCGAAAAGTATTTTAGCTTTGGTACGATGACCGCTGCTAAGAAGCATCAAATATTGAAATTATTGTTTCACCCATGTAATCCATATATCTTTGCAACTTTGTGCGCATCAGCTCACCTAAATTTTGTTTGTTCCAGGTGATTATACGCTTGGCAAACGCTTATTGCTGTAACTTTAAGGTGATGAAATTGGAAGTTACTTTGCGTATGCCTTGACATCGAGGGAAAGCAAGAGAAGGTAAATTTTTGAAATTTTGTGCATTTAACTGTTTCAGTAAAGAGTGCAAAATGTGCCTGTGTACGACAAACGCGTGAGTATTATCGGCCGAAAAAGAGACTCGACTCAAAACCTATGAAAAAAGTCTGGTGGTTACCCGTGACAACTGGGCTATATTGTGCGCATTTCGCCTCTCCCCGTCATTGACAATGAGTTCTTGTGCACCCTCGTAATTGCTAGCGCATAATGCCTTTGTTTCCACTCACCTAAACCATAAATTCATATCCATGAAACTGAAAAGAATTCCCGCATCACATCCATCTGTCTTTGAAGTCTTTGTAGAAATGTGCCAACTTTTTTCATACAACTGCGATGAGCAATGATGCGTACGTAATACTTCGTCTATGGTGAATATGTACCTTTTGCACTTCTTTGTAAGAGCACTTCATAATGAATTAAATCGATATCAGTTGTCAAGAATGAATTTTTAAAGACTTTAAATTTCGTAATGCGATATGTTGTTCTTCATCTAACACTTACACAATCATAGGGTTGTCGTGACCCGGTAGGAAAAAAAAAATTAGCGGCTCTAGAAGTCATACAGAGTTGCATACGGAAGTTTCGCTCCGTGGGGATGTGGAGCGAATCAACGTTTTCCGCCTAGCAGGAATGGGGCAATGCTACTCTCTGCAGCTTCTCCCCCTTCCCACTCCCCGCAACATCCGAGCAAAATCTTTTTCCGGCCATGAAGTGCGACCGCTCTCTCGCAAGAGTGTCGGTGGGACAGAGCAGTGATTCTTCCGATACAAGACAACTTTTATGCCCTCCCGATAATAAAAATATTAGTACCCTGATGAAAACAACACATACGATGTATTTGAAAAACATCATCTGGTAATTCTGCTTCATAAGGGAAAGCCATCACTGAAACGATAAGTGCTCTCCAGCTACTCGGACAGCCATCGCTCGGAAGGTCTCCACACAAGCGCGATTAGAGAGCAGCGCGAATTTGATTTTTTCAATTTAGCGCTATTCTTAAGCACAGCATCCTTTCATCATGCTTCTCCGTCCATCCATCAATCAATTCTTACTTTCAAACGCTCCACGTCATACGCAATCCACCACGCGGACTTTCGCAGGTAGCATAGCACGTTCAAAGTGGACGACGTCTAACGATTAAATATTAGTACCCTGATGAAAACAACACATACGATGTATTTGAAAAACATCATCTGGTAACTCTGCTTCATAAGGGAAAGCCATCACTGTGAAACGATAAGTGCTCTCCAGCTACTCGGACAGCCATCGCTCGGAAGGTCTCCACACAAGCGCGATTAGAGAGCAGCGCGAATTTGATTTTTTCAATTTAGCGCTATTCTTAAGCACAGCATCCTTTCATCATGCTTCTCCGTCCATCCATCAATCAATTCTTACTTTCAAACGCTCCACGTCATACGCAATCCACCACGCGGACTTTCGCAGGTAGCATAGCACGTTCAAAGTGGACGACGTCTAACGATTGTGCCATTTCTTTTCCGTTATTTGTTGACCGGCAAAATATGGGTTCTAAATAATTCAAAA
>JPKZ01002272.1:55738-68740 GCA_000803305.1 Toxocara canis
TGTCTATTGGTGTATGTGTGTCTGTGTGTGAATTTGTGTATGTGGGTATATGTGTGTTTGCGCCTGTGTGTGTGTGTTTGTTTGCGTCTGTGCATGTGTGCGTATGTGTGTGTATGTATGCGCTGTGCGTGTGTATGCTTCTGTATGTGGGTATGTGTGTATCTGTACCCGTGTGTCTGTGTGTATTTGTGTATGTATGTGTGTGTGTGTGTGTGAATGTTTGTGCGCGCGTGTGTGTGCGTGCGTGAATGTGTGTATGTATGTATATGCATGTGTATGTTTATGTGTGTATGTGTATGTTTGTGCGCGTGTGGGTGTGTGTCTGTCTGTGTCTGTGTCTGTATGTATGTGTGTGCATTTGTGTATATTTGTGGTCGGGTGCGTGTGAGTACGTGAATGTGTGTATACGTGTGTATATAAATACATGTGTGTATGTGTATGTATTTGTGTGTGCGCGCGCATGCGTGCATGTGTGTGGATGTGTTTATGTGCGTAGGTTTGTATTGTATGTGTTTGTGTGTGTATGTGTGCACGTTTGTGTGTGTGCATGTGCACTCACGTGTGCGGGTGTGCGTGCGCTTGAATGATCGCGTATATTACCTAACTATGTTGGATGGCCTAAAATTATTTAAAATTAATAGCCTGCTGTAGGTCTTCTATGCGTCTATGGCCGTGTGTCACAATTTTCTTACGACTTGCTTGGCAGCGGAAGAGCATTGTGGATCGGTCATATCTTTATGTATGAACGTATGTAGGTATTTATGCATGTATCCTTATGGGTACGTGTAACTACTTGCCTGGTAGTTCCGATTGACGAACGAGTCAAGCATCGCGAAGAAATGTGATAGGCACAATTTATGGTATTTGAAGGTCCCTGGACTAAATTTTGTAAGAATTCATGAATTTGTATTCTTTGCGTGTCCATAGTGATTAATTATCAAAACTATGATCAATAGTCATCAAAATACGATATCTTGTGTTCCTGTTATGCTCATAGTGCTCTACTGTGCTATCCTAGTCCGTTGGTGTCATTTGAAAATTTGCTTGCTGGCAAATGAAACGACTGACAGTGAACTGAATTTCTTGAACTGTTTTTAAGGGCATATCTGCTACACTGCTCCTCATTTGGTTGCCAAATTTTCAACTTTTGCTTCCTCTTTCGATTAACTGTACGAGAAGCGTTGAAATGAAAATTTTTAAAGTCGGCTGAGTTTGCCAAATGAATTTTAAAAAATAATGAATTATGAAGGAGGAAAAGTGTAGCTAAGAGTTGTCATTTGGTAAATCAGGGTATTTATTCATTGAAAAATGTTCAAAATAACCAGAGTTTTTCTATAGATATCTCCGTCACGAATTAACTTACGCTCTATGTGAGCAACATCCATCCACCCCCCAACCAACCCTCCTCCCATACCTCCCCCTTCCTCCTCACTTTGGAGAACCCGCAAACTCCAGGATTTTGGAGGTGTGCTTAGAGTCGACAAACACGGAAAAGTTTTAAATTTCGTAATGAAATCGTAAAAAGTGAAATCTTTAGCTCTTCTTACATCTGCGCGTCACCTAAAGCCACTTTTCTTGCGGAACATTTCCGCCCTCAAAGCTTTTTTTAGCCCAGGAATTTGTATTCCGCGAATTTTGACCGTTCACAGATCGTGCAGTGTTGAAATGCATTTTTACGATTGCGACATCTTAAAAGGAATCTGAGCTTGAGGTCTGGCTTTAATGGCACTGGTTCGCGTAGTGGTTCCAGCTTGAAATTTGTTCGAGTATCGCAATGATGGAAAGTGTGGATGCATCAGTAGCAATGAATCGAAGAAGGAAATACGAGTTGGGTAAGCAGTGCGCGGTGGCTATTAGATGCGTCTACAAATATTTAACGTAGCATAACACAGTGCTTATATACTTTGGAGACGATTCTGCAAAGTTGGAGAGGCTTGGAGCGAAAAACAAACATAAAAATAGCAAATCACCTAGTAGGGGGAAGAAAGGCGGGAGGGAAGGTAGGATTACTCTTGACATAAGCGAATGCACTAATTAAAACGTCATTAAACGGTCGTCTTGCGCCTCATAATGACGGTACTTTTCTCAAACAGCCCGGCCATACTCTGCGATTGGCGCTTCAGGAAACGCTTCCGCATCGTCTTTTTTTTTTCGTTTCGCGAATTCTCAGTTATGCCATCAGTTAATTACGACTTTTCAATTAGTTATTTTACTGTTCTCAGCCATCTAGTATTCATCTATTGTAAAACAGCGTAAATTAATTTTTCGTAGCAAATCGGCATTACTATGGTCGATTCAGTGTGCTATTTCACTCATTCTTCACAAAAGTCTTGTATGCTTTTCAGCTTTAACACTTTCTCACCGTTAAGCAACCCAACGTTTCTTATGATGATCCAGTCCTTAGGAGAGCCGTTGAATTTTTGAGATCCACACTTGTTGTACATTTGGAAGAAAATATTCATGTTTGTTGTGCGTTTGCTGCGTTTAGTTTAGTTCAAATGTCGAATTCCATTATTTTATTGCAAAAGCAAAATGAAAATAAAATCACCAGTAGCGAAAAAACGCCTCACAGATTTACAATTTCTCTGTAATGCCTCAGTTGACAGTAAATGTAATAAAATTAATCACTTCGTTTATGAGATGGGAATTACTTAACAGTAGGATGGTATTGACGAATTTCGGTGATATCACATCAAAGGAGATGGTAGGGGAGGGGGAAGGGGTGAATGTGCCCGAACGTTTTTATGTCGGCCAGTATGAGCCGCCACTGGTGTTGCTGCATCGATGTTTTTTACATTTTCGAACAATCGGTGTTGTTATAACAAAATTTTTCCCTATCTCTGCGATTATACGGATGAACACTGCGCCCTGCGATTAAAATATTATCATACGGATAAACTATAAATCCCTCCTATTGTGTAGAATTATTTTTTTGCGTCTGTGCCCATGCATGATCAATCCGGACCAATGTTAGGCGACCACGCCATCAAATATTTGTTGCTTTTGACAGAAAACAGTTCACTCATTTTTTTAACCTCAAATGTTCTTATGTGCCTTTGCAAATTTGCATTTGCAATACTTGCGTTATATACTTACAGTTCCAAAGCACCGAAATTAAGTGTGTGCTTACACATATGCGTCTGCCGAACATTCCCTTACGAGGACCAAGAATTACAATTACTTTTATATAGAGAGAGGCAAGAATTACAATGTTCGGCTAGTATTATATAATCATCCATCGTCTGCCAGTTTTCAAGCTGATCCATCATCCTGTTGTGAGGATATAGACCTTAGAGGTGCTGCTTCAGTTCTGCATAATTACTTTTCGTTTCATTACTGTCGGAGTTAGCGAATACGCAAAAAATAGCAAATATGAATTTTTGACAAAAAAATTCTTTGCCATTCTACTCAGTTGAAATTTTAATACGATATTTTGCAAGCTTCTTGATTTGCTAGCAGTTTACGAAATCACTTGACCGAAGAAGCGAAATTGTCGAAAGGCCAATCGTGGCAGCGTTCTGGCACAAACTCGTTGCACAAATTAAGTGTTATGATCTACGTTTATGTAGATAGTGCAAATCAGTACGGATGAGGAACGGCAAAAGTTATGACAAACGTTTTCTGAACGAAAGTGCTTCCCAAAAAGCAATAAGTTGTGCGTCATCGCATGTTTTAAAGTATGTCTAGCGGGTGTTACGCGTTCCGATTAAATAATGAATTCCAAATATTAATGTCAAATTCCCAACTCGACTCTACAATTTTGTTCACATAAACGATGTAATTTAAGCTTCAAATAATTGAATTTATGCCAACTCTATGAGTACCGTATATGGTTTAATGAATAAAATCACGTGGACTTCAGAAAGTTAGTTGGTCGTTGTCTATAATATTTGCTAATGTCAATGTGTCTTTCCGATATGTGAGGCTCCACTATCGATTCGTAGCGTTACTATTTCCACCAGTGTTTGCCTAGAAGTCATTTTCTTCTATCGATTTTTTAAACTGAGATTTCCTTTCGTCGAGATGGCGCAGTAAGGATAGCAAATTAATTCTGATGTTCGATTTTTCATCAGCAGTTTTTTTTTTAAACGAGGGTCTGGATGGCGATAGAGAAGAGGCTACTACTCGACAACCTTAAGAGTCTTTTGAAAAGTTGTTCATTTTCTTCTCATAATTTCTTTCCTGAATTATGCTGTAAAATACTAACATTGGAGTGGCAATTAATCAAAAACAGTCGCTAAACTGCGAACCGCTATCCTTAGCTCGTATAATTGGAAAATTGAGTTATATGAAGCATTAAAGTTTCCGAAATAATTGCCTGATAAAATAACTTTTAATTTGTTCGCAGATCGCACTGGTCTTATCCTTGACCAGTGCGATCTGCAAAATTGGCATCGCAGCGATTATTTAGCTTTTTTTTTTTCAGTCGTTCATAGGGAACGACACGAATGGCACACAAATATTCGCGATTAGAAAGGTCACATTCTCAGGCTGAAAACCAAAATTAACCTGATAGCCCTCGAAGACGATCTAATATTTCTCAATGGTTGCTTTTGAAATCTGGAATCACTCACATAGCTGTTGTATATATGCATACCTTTGTCGGAACCGTTAACTGGACCGCACAAGACGTTTCCGTTTTTCGTGCGCAGTTTTGTCGCTCATATCAGGTAACCGCAAATCGCTATAGTTAAGCATTCATTTGTTTGATAAGCACTAAACCTGAAAAATTCGCTCTCATAAATCCGCAAAAAAATTGTGCCGCGTGTCTCTTCATTCAGTATCCGCCGATAACTGAAATTATTGACGAAAAAGCCACGTTGACATCTGAGTGGCTTTCCACCGCTTGTGGGGCTTGCTAAGCACAAAGTGTAGGCAGAAAACACGAATTAATTGAAGCTTACAAAACAGATATTACGAAGTAATCGTTCTCCATAGTTACGGGAAACAAGCCTAACATAACTGCGTAGACGCCGTGCCGCAGTGCAATTCATCTTATTTTAGAGCGTATATTTTCACGTTAGACATTACTTTTAAACTTACTATAACTCGCCTGGAAGATTTCGCACATGTGTTTGTTGAAAAAGCAAAGTTTGCAAATAAAGAATTAAACCTTTCCATACTTATGCATTTTACACGAAAATCAGCTTATATCATCGTAATATGTTTGCCACATTCCATGGTTTGAGCCATGCATGGTAGCTGTTGGAAGGTATTCCGCGCGGACGAGGTGGAGTTGGGAGGAGGCGGGGGATGGGACAGGGAAAAGGGATGGGGATGGAGGTGGGGGGACACAACCGTGCACAAATTGTAACAAATTCGTGTATGGTGGTGGGTCGCTCATGTTACAATAACAACAATTCTACAAGTGTCATCTGCACTGTGAAACGACAATGTCACGTTTGTGGCGAACGATGAAAATGACTTCTTTTGAAAGTGTTTATTGCAGATGAATTTTTCAATTAATTATTGTCTCTTTAAAGCATTCACATGAATCAATTTAAAAGTACTTGCATTTAAATACATTGAAAAGGTCTCATTTTAACCTCGTCCAATTTTGGTCTCATTCTGGTACCGTTAATTCGCTAATGAGCAAAATTTAGCGACGTGAAGGAGAGTTAAAAAAGGAAAATTTGTGAACAAATTTTCACGTTTAGTTGTAACTGAAAGCTGTATAGCAATCTTTCATAGTTGACAAACGTTTTTCGTAGCAATTTATTTTGCTTTTTTTTTAATAAATGATTTTTCCCTAAACCGTTGTCCAACAATAGTTTTAGGTTAGAGCTATGAATGTTCAGCAGTTTATATTTCGCAAAGAACGAGGTCGAAAAAATGGGAAATTGATTGCAAGTGAGGCTTTTCGATCACGAAGGCGTGTTTGCAGTTAAAGCGGCAACAAAAACGAGTCATTTATTCCTAACTGCTTTTGGTGTTATAAAGCCTCGTTTTTATCTCACTCTTTAATGAATACAGCGGTTCCGTTCCACATATTGATGGAGCGCAGTTGAATTTTTGTTATTCGTTAACGCCGATGGGAAGCTTAATTCTTTCGCTTTAGCAACCGTATATACGTTATCAAAGACGATGTAAAATTTCATTCAATAGAAGACACCTTTTGAAAAAAAACCATGTTCTTGAAAATTGAGAAAAATGGAACACAGTTTTTGAACGAAGAATAACTCTTAGGACCTGTAAAACTAGAGGACTAGCCTTTCGTAGAAAGTCTAACATCTTCTCAAAACGTGCAAATAATAGAAGACGGCAGCGATTCTTCGTTGAACATGTTACAGTGATTGCTAAGTTTTAAGGAAATCTACAGTTTTAGCAATTTTTAAGTTCGTAAACTCGACATCGCAACATCAACATTCTGTTAAAATATCCACTCAGATATTTGTTCTATCGGTGCAGTGCTATGCGATAATTTGGAACGGGGAGTGAGGTTGAACTGCTCGATTTAACTGTTGTGAATAATCTTTTAAATAACGGAGAACATCCATCGTCGTTTTGATTCGTGCTCATCCCATTTACTAATCAAATCGATACCCTTAAAATTCTTTTTCGATGTCATGAATATCTGTTTCATTCAGACAAGAACATTGTGCAATATCAGATTTTGAGTTCGAGAAAGAAGCCACAAAAATTTTTGAATTTTGCGAATTTGTACGCATGATATGTGGAAAGACATGCAAAATAGATTTTAAAAAAGGGGTATTAGAAAAAAATTCCGTATGATTGGAAACTCGATATAGCGCTGTGTAGCGCGGTAATGGCCAAAAAAAAACACGGAAATTAAATTAGAACATACAACCGTATCAGATAGGGCACACTAATCATCGTCTCTTTGTGTTGAGGGGAAGCACGTGCATTCCGTCACTTGTTTATTAGAGAGCGAAACACAAAATCGTCTGTGATATTGTCAAGTTAAGATAGAACCACTCTTCTTTCTGCAGTTTCAGTTATCATATAAGCAACGCGAATAATCTGTTCGTTTTCCGGAACCATTGATTCGCATTTGCAAAGAGTACAACAAATGTGCAAAGGCAGCTGTAATTTCATCGGTTCCCCGTTATCGATGCAGCTGACAACCATGCCCACGCATGATTGTTGTGACCAGTTTCGGAACGCCTGGTGGTCAGGCTGTTGACGACCCGTTTTGCAAAGAGTATCGCAATGAAATTAGTTGAGGGCATTGCGGGTCGTTGAGGCAACATACGGGGGCATGCATTTTCGATCTTTGAGCGCTTAGTTGGAAGTAAATATCGATGAGTAGGGACTGGAGACAAGGACACAATAAGCAAAGAGGGAGGAAGAAAGAGAAAGCATCTCTTATTTACGAAGTAAAACATCTAATCAGTTGTCGATGCCCGTCAACACGGAAAAGGGAGAATTCTAGCGAAGGGAAGGGATAGTTTTTTTCTACTAATCGTTTATCAGCAAAATTCTTTCCCCCCTCCCATCTTTCCCCCATCCTCTCCCCACCCCCCATTCGCCGCTTAGAATTTCAACTTGTTTTGCAAAGAAAACACTCATCGTCAGCAAACTGACGAATTCTCAGTTCAGTAATGAGATGATGATATCAGTTATAGGTTAGATAGAATGTCTATTAGCGCATATTCAAATTGCTAATTTGGTAGAAATTTCAAGAAAATCGAATAGAGGAAAACGGATAGTCGGTTGGTGAACGATTGCACCACAGATGAATGTGCGCTCGATGGCTCGCTTGCAAATTTGTGTGCGCACTCACGCTACAATCTACGACAACACATGTGAACTAACTCATCCATATATTTCTAGTTTCTTTTTTTTTGTTTGGCGCAGTTTCGATTTGATCGAGCATCAAGTGATCGCCGGCTCGGAGCACAACAACCATCTCTGCTCTCTTTCTGACGCGTTTGTCTGCAGCTTGCTACTCGCTCACATATAGCTGTACTCGTCAATTCATCGATTTACGTTTATGCAAGTTGTTTGCAACTGTACTCGTTAATTCATCGTTGGCTAAACGCACACTTTAGATTCGTTTTTTTTAAATGATAACATTTTTGCTCAAATTTACCGAAATATTGGCACATTTCTAGCGTTAAGTACTGAAAAGCGCTAATATATTGTTGGGTAAGCATTAGAGCACTAAAAGAGAAAACGATGCGTTCCCATTCCTTAGTTTCAACAATACATATCCGTTTTTTTTTCACCGCTTAACTTCCTCTATTTTTGCAGGATTGTTGAAATTTTCTATATTTAATTTTATCAACGTCTAAGTAGAATGCTCACCAAGATTATGCACGAGTCGCGTACCTTAGCTGTTCATACTTAAGAGGCGTCGAAACGTTAAGCGAATTTGAATGAATATTGCACGCAATCGTTTAAATTAATAAAACGACGAGTCGATTAATTATTGCAATGCGCCTCATTAGTGAAACAGTGAGTGAGTGCATAAATGAAAAGCATTTTAGCTGTTGCCGTCTGTTGCCGTATTTGATGCCGTCGAACGCCTACTTTCAACGTTTGCAACATCTTGCACAGTTGCGGTTGCCGTATAACGACCACAAATGCAATAAATGATTTTCGTTCATATCTGTTTGGGGAATGAAACTTTTTAAGCACGCTTAAATGCACTCACCTAAATGACGAGCTTTACGAACTCCTGCATTCCCTCTGCAGCATCTCCAATTTATAAGATTAGAGCAGTGCAAAGCGCACATATGCTGAGGAGTATTCTCACCTTTAACCTCGCAGTATTTATGCCATTCTCGAAGTTCCATATCATATGTGTATGGTATTCTCGCTGTTGAGCAAACTGTGTGTCTTTACCCAACATCGTTGTCCTTCCTGAACTGTGAACAATGATGACAGTAGCTTTGTCATAATTCTCGCACGAGAGCCAAAAGCAGCAGTAATGTTAACGTTTGATTCACTTTCATTAAGATTCTATCATACTCATAGTCGCTCTTAGGTAGTAGCTACCAAAAGCTATTGATTGTTTGTTGCCTTTGAAAAAAATCGCAGAAAGGATTTTATGCAAAAAAAAAACCCAACGAAAAAGAAAAAAACGTTTCTAATATTTGCGTAAGTCAACTACTACATTTGAACCCTTACACCGTTGGTTCATTCACGCTCTGATCACTCCATTTAAGAACAACACTTCGCGAGAAGGATGCAATCGATTTTTGATTCGAATTATTGGCCAAACATTAAACATAAGTGCTTAGCGTTTCTCTTCTGCTTGATTTTTCTTGATCGCGTTTGCGCGAAATTTATTGATGCCATTTGATCATACAGCGCAAAGAACTGTTTACATCAAAGAAGCCAAATCAATCTGTCCCAAATTAAATGCAGCTACTCGATTTTATCAGTGAATTATTGTTAGAGAGATTTGTTACATTTGTGTTATCCTTTTTCTTTCTGGCTAACAATGGCGCAAAGCGCAATCCACTGAATTAAATTTATTGAATAGATAGGGTCTCTTACTTCATAAAAGCTTACATAGACAATTCTTTTAAATTGTAGCTTTTCACCATATTTTCGTCTAAACTGTTAGGCGAGGGATCATTTTCGGTTTTTTTATTCACACGACCATTTCGCATCGAATAGCATATTTATGAGATTTTATGAAATTGGAACTGCTCTCTCACAGTTCGGTTGAGGAACGGTTTTGAAAATAATGAATATAATACGAAAATTTCAATTGAGTAATGTTTTCAAACAGCTCTAACGTCGACCAGTGAGGCGTAAAGGAGGAAATGGTTTGACAAGTAATGGCCATTAGGGGCCTCCATTAAAATTTGTTCAACATCAACAGCCCTGCAAAATCGTATGTTAGCGAGGTCAACTCGTTCTTTTATAATGTTTGTCTGTCCAATGCCTGTCCAATCGTAAATTCAGCCTTTTAAGAGCACAAAAGGACCAGCAACACACAAAGTATGCATGGCTAAAGATATGCTAATGAGGCAAGCTGTCATGTGCACCGGATCCGCATTTGGATTCCTCACATTTATATCGTTCATATTGTACGGGAAACTGATCTGGGAATTGTACTAAACTTAGTTCCATTTTGTCAGTTGCCGAATGTACTATATGGTGAACGTCTGAGATGCGTCAAGAAAAGAGCTCGCAGCCAACAGTAAAGCGGTTTTGAGACGTCTTATTAACGCTCGGTGGTATAAGAGCTCAAACGGCCTTGCTAAGGAAAGGGGGCGGAAAGTCGGTTTTATGGTATCATGAGATGCAGAGTTCTGGGATGTGAAATAAACCTGTTATACCTTTCATAAGAACTGCAAATTAGAACGCTTGCTAGTTAAAACCAGAAACCGTTCAAGATTTATAACATGTCACGTTTTGATCAAGCAAGAAGCCGGATCCACCATATAAAAACGCCATACTCAAATGCACAAAATCTTGGAATTAAAAATTACAAAGGGCCGAACGATAATTTTGTCTAATCGTCATCTCCAACACTCTTTCCGGTGGTAGCAGCGATCGATGAACAGTTTACCAAGAACACCATGTCGTACTGATACTTTGGTGTGCGTCTTCACTCGTGCCATCCAAAACTTCAAGTCCTTTCTCGGCAGAATAATTGACAGTTGGAATCTACCTTCTGAGAAAATGCTTTCTGCCAGGCGTTCAATATGACTGATAGATATATCATCTCAAAAACGCTGCGTGCAGATCTGAAATTTTGCTCCATGTAAAGATGCATTTGCTATAATTTCGGTATTAGTCATATCGGCTTCAGGCGATCGATATTCGTACGCCTACGTCTGGTGTAACACTTGCGCCCCAGACGATGGTGTGCTGTGGGCGAACTGTTGAAAGTCTCCATTCCCCTTAATAACGTTTTATTTTTCACTGGTTTTTCTTTTCTTTTTTTCCAAGTACGAACTATGTTTGTGAGAGTTCGAACCTTTCGCCTTCGTTACACGTTTTGAATGTTTTCTTGCTCTGATCGGTTAGCGTCAACGTGCCGGTGTATTCACCTATCATATTTTGTCATACTAAGTAATTGCGGCTTTTTTTAAAATTTCTCCAGGAAGAGTAATTAGAATGCTGTGCTATGTCGTCGTTGACATGACTTCTTTTTCATTGGGAATCTGCTTCCACCTCTGCTTTTGAATAGAGAACTCGTAGAAAATATTTTTTCAAACTTTAACTCTTTCATAGTTTATTGCGCACTTCTGAAGTTAGCCGCTCAAGAGCCAGCCAGAACACTATCAACATAAAAATGTCTAAAAGTGCCGGAAATATTTGCCGATGTCACTGCACTTTAAAATGTGTTTGATGCTACAGTTCGTGACGTTATTTGGCCGTCACGGCTCCAGTGAGTGTAAGCATGTAACGGCTGAAATCGCCATCGTTGATTTACAGTCCGCTTTGGAGAAGTGAAGGACTAAAATGCGGGGAGGGCATAGGATGGAAGGGAGGGAGGGGAGCGGGGGGCTGGGGGGAAGGTAGATGCGATGGAAAGGAAAATCAGGGAAAAAAGAGCGAACATAAACAGAGCAGAAATTATCTACATTTCAACAACGTTTTCTAAACTGTGCTCCTCTGCGAAAAACGATTGGAATGAATGAACGGTTCGCTAAATTCCCGTCGTGTACGTTTTCTATGAAAGAATCAAGTGATTTTCCATTCGTTATCAAATATTTTCCATTCAGATTTGAAACCAAAAATTCTTTCCTTAAGATGAACTCTACTTCCACGCTACTTTTCTCGCATATTATTAATGACATTATAGTGCTTTTCTTCTCTTTGTATCGTAGCGATACTGAACGAACCGTAGTTGTTTTTATTCCAAGTTTACACCATTGTACTTTTTCCGTTAGTGTTAATTCATGTTCATATTTTATATAAATGTCCATTCTTGATGATCTACTTTCATAGAACGACTCCTCATTTGATTATTTGTTCTTTTAAATGTACTAGCAAATTCTGTGTTGGCTTGCTGGAGTCCATTAACTGAACCCGAAATTTTTTTGGTAAAAATTGCAGAAAGTTTTGCACCGTTAACTAATAATCACTTCTTATTTCGTTCGATTACTTATGAGTTTATCGAAAAAATGTTTGTTATGTGCAACCGCCGAAGCCGCAGTTGCATGTGCAATCGATTTAGAAAGTCCTAGAACGAGCATTCGAAAATTTCAGCTCATTAGATGTGGTTGAATAATGAGACTAGAACTTATGAGGAATGGTTAATCTGTGAAGCTATCTTAGTCGAAAAGTGAATTAAAATGTTCAAAATTGACCAAAGGAAAACCCAGCTCAGGATTTCCTAGCCTCAAGCCTTTAAACGTTTGCAAGAAAAGAATGCACGAATATGAATTTCATTTAGATGAGAAACACCTCAATAGAAAATCTTCGATAATGAATTTGATTTCCTCAGATCTTTTATTCTTTCACAAATGAGTTTGAGCATTTATGGTTGACAGTTGTAAGTTTAGTAAAAGCAAGTGATTTCTGAGCTGTTTTGAATATGTGTCGTCGATGTTATAAGCACGACATATATGTATACAATTTATATTGATTCCAGTCATATTTGATCTTAAGCGCTATTTTCTAAGCGCAGTCACGAATTTGAAATGACACTAGTGAGCAGTTTTTTGGTTGCAAGAATAAGCGTTTAAGGTAATTAAACTGGTATTATGCCTTCATCGTCAACCGTGCGACAGATGCCCATTGTTCTCTGTGGTTGTTGCCGCTCGCCTTCCAAGCGAAAACAAGAAAAAGTGAACGACTTATCGAGCACACGGGTATGGATTTGCATTATTCATTGTTTGCGGTGTTGCTAAATTCCGGTGTTTGAACCAAAACTTTGGTGTTTGCACCTAAGCATAAAAATGATTGGTAGCAGCTTTTTCATTGTCAAAAATTTTGGCGCGGTGTCCATTTTTCTAATGCCGTAAGATGATCAAAGTCAATTTTTTGGAGAAGCCAAACCATGTAACAATTCCTACTAATGACTTTTGCTGAACAATTTAGGAGGGCGGTTGGGGGGAGGGGAGAATGAAT